>JAUNZO010002488.1:0-17365 GCA_031894775.1 Chloris gayana | reverse complement strand
GTTAAGTTATGGCAATGCATACTTGGAATATTCTAGAATATTTGGGAAAGCACAAGAGAGAAGATATTTGCCATGGAAGAGTCTAGAACTATTTCTTCATGGCAAAGTAAAGAATAGTCTAGAAACTAGATATTTATGTAGGGTAAGAAATATCTAGATATTAGGATAAGGATGAGAATATTCTAGAGCTAGATATTTTGGTTAGAAGGGTGTGGAATGTTGCCACATGGCAACATCCTAGTGATCATGTACAAGTATAAATAGGGGTGCCTCCCCTCCCTAAGGGGCCATGACTTGAAGTGTCATTGTGTCCTAGGTAGCATGGCAAGGTTGCCATGGTGTGCTAGTGTGTATGTGTCATGGTGAGTCATAGGTAGCCACCTACAAAAGAAGTGTGCCTTGTATCAAGTTTGTGTTGTGAATAAAGGTTGAGCTATTTTGGTAGAGAATTGGTCTCCCAAGTTAGCTTAGTAAGGTGAAGGTCTCCTCGATATAGATAGAAGTGTTGAGTTTGGGTCCACGGAAGAAGTGGTATCACACCAGTTTGGTACCATTTCTAGGAAGTCGGTCTTAGCCTAGGGGACACCGATTTTCCCAACAATTGGTATCGGAGCAGGGGCGGTCCGAGACCGCCAAAAGAGGGACGAGTCTCCTGCAAGTGCGGGGCACTTATGTTGGAGACTCTAGTCGAAGATCACAGCCTGGGACTCGTGAAGTGAAGAACACCTGGTCCGGGACCGAGTGTAATGCATGGGCGGTTTGAGACCGCTCGTAGAGGGAGGAGTCCGTTGTAAGTGCGGGGCACTTATCTTGGTCGGAGCACGGGGTGCTTACGTTGCTCGGTGTGGAACCGAGTGGCACTAGAGGGGAATCCGTCGAAGAGCACAGCTGCGGGATCGTGGAGAATGCTGGTCCGGAACCAAGCATAGTTGACGCCGGCGTCGATCGAGGTGGCAGATTTCTAGAGTGCATGAGAAGTTGTGATAGGCACCGAAACAGATCCTCCGAGAGGGCGAAGAGAGGCGAAGGAGTGGACAAGAGGTGGTAGACGTTGCCTAATGGAGAGCAAACATTCGGAGGGAGCTCAACTAGAGAGTGAAGAGGAAGATCAAGAAGATTTGATGGAGAGAAGAAGAAAGAGAGGAGAATGTTTCAAATGTGGCAAGAAAGGACATCTTGCTAGGAACTGTCGGAATGTCTCGGAAGGAAATGTGGTCGCTACAAAGGACGTGGCACTAAGTGGGTGTCTTAGTGAAGAAGAATGGGATGCGAGAGGCAGGCCTCACAATTGAGGATGATGAGGTTTACTTTGTGGAGGACTTGACTGCAAGTGACACTCTATCGTCCGACCAAGATGAAGATGATGAAGAAGAAGAATGGGACATGGAAGAAGGCTTCTCCATCGAGGTGAGAGACTCAAATATTTCTAATGAGCTTCTAGTATTTGAGAATGTTAGAGATGAAGACTTGGAGGCTCCACCCAACGAAGATGAGGATGTTGAGAATGAGGAGATAGAGCCTTTATTGATGGAGAATGATGAGGTTATTCATGGAGCGCATGAAGATACAAAAGTGCATTCTACAGTGAAGAAGGCTCAAGAAGCAAGTGACAGGAATTGGAGAATGAGAAAGAAACCAAGTGTAAGGTATGTCACTACTCGCACCTCCTCGAGTTACTTTGCCTTCATATAAAGAAGTGACCAAAGGGCAAGTATGGAGGAGATCAAAGAAGAAAGAAGGGTTGTCTAATAGTGAGAAAAATGAAGAGACCAAGATAAAGGCCGAGTCAACTTTTTCAATGAAGAGACAAGAGAAGAAGAAGGCTCGCAATGGTAGAGCACGAGAAGATCCGAGCAAGTATGCATTGAGAGGGAGTGTTAAGTTATGGCAATGCATACTTGGAATATTCTAGAATATTTGGGAAAGCACAAGAGAGAAGATATTTGCCATGGAAGAGTCTAGAACTATTTCTTCATGGCAAAGTAAAGAATAGTCTAGAAACTAGATATTTATGTAGGGTAAGAAATATCTAGATATTAGGATAAGGATGAGAATATTCTAGAGCTAGATATTTTGGTTAGAAGGGTGTGGAATGTTGCCACATGGCAACATCCTAGTGATCATGTACAAGTATAAATAGGGGTGCCTCCCCTCCCCTAAGGGGCCATGACTTGAAGTGTCATTGTGTCCTAGGTAGCATGGCAAGGTTGCCATGGTGTGCTAGTGTGTATGTGTCATGGTGAGTCATAGGTAGCCACCTACAAAAGAAGTGTGCCTTGTATCAAGTTTGTGTTGTGAATAAAGGTTGAGCTATTTTGGTAGAGAATTGGTCTCCCAAGTTAGCTTAGTAAGGTGAAGGTCTCCTCGATATAGATAGAAGTGTTGAGTTTGGGTCCACGGAAGAAGTGGTATCACACCAGTTTGGTACCATTTCTAGGAAGTCGGTCTTAGCCTAGGGGACACCGATTTTCCCAACATTTAATAATTCAAATTGTCTTGATTTCATGTCATTATTTGAGTAAGAATCTCATATAGTTATGTTAGCTTCTTAATGCATATTCTTTGCTCGGATTTCCACAGTTATTCTCATAGCTCATTAGTATGTAGCTTCAAATCTTGAATACTAGGATAATATTATTGACCATATGTCTAGACATATTATTGCCGTAAGTTCAAGCGTTGGGGTCCTTGGAGTTTGTTTTCGCCATCATCCAGCTCTAATTGCTGGAATTGGGATCATCAAATTCTTCTGGAGTTTGTTATGCAATCTAAGACAGCTAAGGCGTCAGTTTTTAGCTAACATTGTAGTTGAGCTAATAAATTGTTGATATTGCAGCCACTTTATTCTAAATATATTGAAGAACTAGTTTACTTATGTGGTTTTAGGGGCATATCCTGTAGATAAATCACATACTTTACATCTTCGAATCCTAGAATTCTGAACATTTTCCTATAAATTGATTGCAGTGTGGAAGAGATAGTAGCCTAAGCAGTAGCTCTACTTTAACCTCAGATTCCCTTGAGAACAAGTTGAGTTCAGCAAACTCTACCAAGGATCGTTCTTCTGGAGAATATACATATTCAGAAAGGACTGATGTGTCAGATATGCAAGTGAAAAGTGTTTCTTCTTCAGACATTCGCATCAGCATTTCCAGTGCGCTTAGCACATCCAGCCAAGGGTCCGGAGGCGATGATTCTGAATCATTTGGGGATGTTTACGTCTGGGGGGAAGTCATGTGTGATGCCAGTTCAAGACCAGGGTCTGATAGAAGTGCTTACTCTCCTGGCTCAACATCCGATATTCTAGTACCAAAGCCCCTAGAGTCAAATGTAATGCTGGATGTAAGTTATGTGGCTTGCGGTGTGAAGCATGCTGCCCTTATTACAAGACAGGCAGAGGTATTTACGTGGGGAGAAGAGTGCAGCGGCCGTCTTGGTCATGGAGTTGGGACAAATGTTTTCCAACCACGTCTTGTTGAGTCGTTATCGATCTGCAATGTTGAACTAATTGCTTGTGGTGAATTCCATACTTGTGCTGTCACGGCAACTGGTGATCTTTACACCTGGGGAGACGGTACACACAATGCAGGGCTCCTTGGTCATGGAAGCAATGTGAGCCATTGGATCCCAAAAAGAGTTGCAGGCCCATTGGAAGGTCTTCAGGTATCAACTGTTTCATGTGGCACGTGGCATACAGCCTTGATAACTAGCTTGGGGCAGTTATACACATTTGGTGATGGTACGTTTGGAGTCTTAGGCCATGGAAATCGAGAATCGACCTCCTATCCAAAGGAAGTGGAGTCTTTGAAAGGTTTAAGGACGATTTCAGTTTCCTGTGGTGTGTGGCACACTGCTGCTGTTGTTGAGGTTATCATTTCACAATCCAATGCTTCTTCTGGAAAGTTGTTCACATGGGGTGACGGAGACAAATATCGCCTTGGGCATGGTGAAAGGTCTTCAAAACTAAAACCGACCTGTGTGCCTTCGTTGATAGATTACAACTTCCACAAGACCGCATGTGGTCATACTCTTACTATTGGGTTGACTACTTCAGGTCACATCTTTACAGTCGGGAGCTCTGTTTATGGACAGCTTGGCAATCCAAATAATGATGGAAGGTATCCTCGTCTGGTCGAAGAGAAGCTTGGGGGTGGTGGTGTTGTTGAGGTTGCTTGTGGATCTTATCATGTTGCAGTGTTGGCAAATACTGGTGAAGTTTACACATGGGGTAAGGGTGCAAATGGAAGACTGGGCCATGGTGATATTGCAGATCGTAAAGTACCTACACTTGTTGAAGCTTTGAGGGATAGGTCTGTGAAACGCATTGCTTGTGGATCAAGCTTTACAGCTGCAATATGCCAACATAAATGGGTGTCTGGGATGGAGCAATCTCAATGTGCTGCATGTAGACAGCCATTTGGATTCACTCGGAAGCGGCACAACTGTTATAACTGTGGGTTTGTTCACTGCCATGCATGCAGTTCAAAGAAAGCTTTAAGAGCAGCATTATCTCCAAATCCCGGAAAACCATACCGTGTATGTGATTCATGTTACCTGAAACTAAGTAAAGTTCTGGATTCTGGTAGCTCAAAAAAGTTGCACCATCCAGTAGTTCAGACATGATTAAGAACTTAGATGTGAAGGCAGCTAAGCAGGCAAAGAAGTCTGACAACCATTTGCAGGTTCCTCCAGTTTTGCATCTGAAAGACATCCCCTTCATCAGTACACCTGAACAGCAGAATTTGTCTACAGTATCTTACCGAGACCCTAATGACCCCAGATATAGTTTTCCATTTTTGAGAATGCCAAACCTAAATTATTCGAACTCGCTGTCCTCAGAAAGTTTCGAGAGCCTCAGGGATGCAAATGAACTTCTAAAACAACAGGTCCAAAAACTACAAGCCGAGGTATGTTTTCTCCAATTTTGGTTCTTTTTAAAAGCACCAAGAGAGAGTTCTTATACTTGTCCTTGGATCAGGTTAACAGCTTACGACAGCAACGTGAACAGCAAGATGCTGAATTGCAGAAATCTGAGGCAAAAGCTCATGAGGCAATGACCCTTGCTACTGAGGAGGCATCCAAATTGAAGGCGGCAAAGGATGTTATAAAATCATTGACAGCACAGGTAAACTTTTAGGGGCTTGCTAATTTCAGTCGATTGAAAGTTTGGGGAACTTTCAATCACCGTCCAACACCACTAGATGGTCCAAAAAAAAAACAATTTTTTTCTATAGTCTATTGATTAATAGATCCCCCTCCCCATCTACATGCTACACAACCCTAAAAAAAATAACAATACAAATTCTGTCATTTACTTTGCATTTTCATTTTGGATTTGGTGTTCACACCGCTTTCTGTCAGTTACTTTTCTTTAGATTTTCTAACATTTTCTTCATCATCAAAAGGTCTGTAGGGTAATTTTGATTGAAATGGACAGAAACTGTTCCCTGTGTACTTTAGATTACCTACTATCATCTTCCTTCACCTATTGTCCTTCGGTGCTACAGTGGTAGGCAGATGACATAAAATTTGCTGCTTAATTTGCGACATTTGTTTTGTGAAACCCTCTTTGCAACAACATTAGCATATTCTGTTAAAACTGTCAGTTGGATGACTTAGGTGAAAATTTGGGTGCTAGTAGGATTAGTATTATTATAGTACAATCACACCCAGCATTGATTGCAACAACGGTGATCAGCCAACAAGTCCTCAATCAGCCCCATCTGAACATTTCAATTCTGAAATTGAAGCATGTGATGCATTTCACTTTACACATAAGTGGACTGCACTGGCATTTGTCCTCAGTGCTATTTACTTTGTGATGATATATATGTGAACTCGGAGTGCTACGTGAGTTGCCATGAAATTGTAGCTTAAGCAACTCATTGAAGCGATATGTTGTTTTGTCTTGGAAGGCACAAATTGCCATGGCAGTTCATGACTTAAACTGAATGACGTTTGCTTTTTCTGGCAGCTGGAAATGGTTGGAAGGTCTAATGGAGCATGTGATGTGAAGCATGCACGCCTGACTGGTGTTTCACCTCCCGAAACGGGGACTGAAAGCCAGCTGAGATATGATTCTGGCAGCGTTCCATATCCTCAAACACCCACTTCCGTTCCATCTGCTCGGTTTGGTGGAATACCTGCCCAAGTCCAAACTTCCATGGTTCCACAGGAGAACAGGAGGGAACACCCCAACACTATTAAAGATTTGTCCGGTGTGCAACAGAGGACTAATGGAGGGACAATTGGGTATCGCTATAGACCAGATGATTCTGACAGAAGGGAAACAGAAAGGTTCCAAATAAACATTACGAGAAGTTGTGTTTCTCCCAATAATCAAGTCGAAGCTGAGTGGATAGAACAGTATGAACCTGGAGTATACCTGACCCTTGTTGCCCTTCGCGATGGAACGAAGGAACTAAAAAGAGTGCGGTTCAGGTATGAATACCACTCTTTCGTTGAATAACCGTAGGACCCGAGTAAACTGAAGCATTATTGGCAACTCCTAGAATAACCCCCTGTATTGTCATTCTTTGTAGCCGGAGAAAATTTGGAGAGCATCAAGCAGAGTCATGGTGGAATGATAACCGTGACAAAGTGTACGAGAAGTACAATGTGAGTGGAACCGATCGGCTCTCTTCAGTAATGACAGCTTAATGTGGTATTTCTGCATGGAGGAGCTAGACGTCCAAACCGGTGTGGTGAAGTGAAGCCGCCACTGCTGGAGGCATATCTCCTCCTCCTTGTAGGACAAGCTGATATGGATCTGGTTTTGGGCTTTTGGCTGTGGGCCGCATCGTCATATTGATCTAGCTCTCACCTGCCTTTCTGTCTTCTTTGTATAGCACTTAGGATGGTAGCAAATCGTTGTTGCCCCATTGACCACGATACAGAGTAATTTTGTTCGTGATGATTGTGTCCTGAGTCTAATGGATGGGCAAAAGCTCATCGTTTCTTTGATATAGTTCTTGTGTGACTAGTTGTTATCCATTTCTGCCTCTGGCAGCAATCTGAAGTAAATGGTACTAGTAAATTGCGTAAGTTGGATATATGCTCGTCACTAGGGATCGCAAAAGTGAAACTGGGAAATGTGAGTTTGACACAGCCGACGATAACATCGCAAAAGCGAAGCGTAAAAAGTGGTGACGCAAGAGAATGTTGACGACCGGATTATGTCGAAAAAGAGTATGGGTAATCTGATAAGGTTGGAATTTGCTTTTATGAGGCGGTGTTTTATTAGAGTCGGCGGAGGCTGACGCGAATCCCTGTCGGAGAAGCATGCAGCGAGCGAGGTAGATCCTAGAAAAGTAAGCTTTGCCGGGAGAGGATGAGGATTCCTTGCTCTTATCTGCCGCTGATGCTGGGCGGTCGAATAACAGTTTTGATAACCTTTGCATCAGCCGCGCGAATCTCTCGCACCTTGAGGAATGAAAATTGGTCTGAATGGCGAATTCCTTTCCGTTGTTTATACCTTGATGAGGAATGAGTATCAGGCAGAAAGGTTCCCATTCCATCCCCTCCCCTGCAACCAAGCATGCCTGCAACCGAATGAATGTATCCCTGCCACCAAGCATGCCTGCAACCGAATGAATGTATGTGCACGGAGCCTCTCTTCCTCCATCAACGGGGAGGGCGAGCATATTTCAGTGTCGGACGCCGAATCACAGAAAACCATGCTCCCCTGTACTTCAGTACAGTACGGGTTTGTTTGGTCTCCACAGTCCCGTCGTTTCCATTGAAAGAGTCTCTCTGCGACGGCGACTATCCCGTCCCGTCCTCTACTCTACCTGAGCATAACAGAGCAGGGTAAATCAAATCTCCGGTCATCAATGGCGCAGTGCCAACCTCGAATACTCATCGCTGTCTGGTCACGAAAGAGCATTTTGCTTCGTACTGTAGCAGAAACACTAGGAGCCGTAGGATACGATGGTTCAAGCTCCTCTCCTCTCCTCCCTACGTACAGATACAAATCCAATTTACGTTGACCTCTACTAGTACGATCACGTGTTGTCTCCACTCAAAAGTCGTTTCAGAGCTCAACCTGCCGTGAATTTCATCATACTCCGCTGATCTGACACTTCACTGACCTAGCATCTTGATTACTCCTAGAGTCTGAAAAAGGGTATGCTTGTCCGACGTGGAAGTCTTCTTCTTTCACAAAAGAAAAAGAAAACAGAGTTTCTGCACGGTTACTTTTCTTTTGAACTTAGGGTGTGTTCGTTTCCTGAGTCTAAATTTTAGAATCTGTCACATCAAAAAGAATCTTATTATTTAAGAGTATTAAATAAAATTTAATTATAAAACAAATTATAGGCCCCTAGACTAATTTACGAGACGAATCTAATGAGGTTAATTAAGTCGTGATTAGAAGACGGCTACTGTAGCATCACTTTAGCAAAATATAGATTAATTAAGCTCATTAGATTCATCTCGAAAATTAGTACGAATCTGTCAATAGGGTTTTGTCATTAAATTAATCAAAATATTCATAAATAATAAGATTCTCTTTGATGTGACAGTGCTAAATTTTAGAGGGGAGGAAACGAACACACCCTTACACAGTCCGCAATGCAAACAGCTACTCTCCGTTTCTAAATTATTATCGTCACTTACTTTTTCTCTTTAAGGTTTGTCATTTATTTTATTCAAAATATTAGTTCAAATGCGACAACAAAATATTAGGTCAAACATAACGAAAAAGCAACATTGACAACAATTTTTAAAGGGAGTAGTATTCACCGTGTTTTGGTTCACACTACAAGTACTTCGTGAAACAGTTCATCATCAACACTTCACTTTGTTAGGATTCCTCCCCTCTCTGATCTCGTCATCCTTTACAGATTGTGATTATCCAGTGCTAAAACCCTTCATCAATTCAAATAACTTGACCCAAAAGTAATAATTGAACATCTCTCTCTCTCATATGCACCGTAGTACACTGTACACTGGAGGAACAGAAATCGCTTTGCTTGCCCGACTGATGAAGCCTGCTGCTGGGCCTGTGTCTGTCTATATATACGGACATCACATTGCTCCATCTCTCCACATCCCATTGTCACCTAGCTACCCCGCTACTCTTTCCCAAAGCAATTAAGCAAGCACCATGGCCATCAGATGCAAAGCTACCCTGCTCCTCTTCCTCCTCGTGGTCGCCATGGCCGCGCGCTGCGTCGACGGCTCAAGAAGCATTCGGACGCCGACCTCGCAGAAGAAGAAGATGGGCACGGTGGCGACGAAGCTCTTCTCCTACATACCGCAAGCGAAGCTGATCCCGCCTTCCGGCCCGTCGGCGAGGCACAACTCCATCGGCCCGGACAAGGAGGAACAGCCTTGATTATTTGCAGGTTTCATGCCGGCCAGCCCCTAGATATATATGTATATATAGAGAAAATTGCCCCAAATATATCCTCTACTAGTACTAGGAGAGAGTGTGGCGTCCTGCACGTAATTACTAGTAGTTGGTTTTTGCATGACACTGTGCTTCACCTTTTCGTTTGATATACATACTTTCCTCGATCGACATCTACTATATATTTTTTTATTTCTCTCTTCATTTTTTTATCCGTTTTGTTGTTGGCTGCTGGTGGTTGAATTAACGGCCGGCATGCTTTTATTCCTGCTCTGGCTCGTCATAGATCATTATCTATTTAGCTGAATTATCTGTCAGGGCCCCGTTTTGGCCATTACCTCTGATTCCGCGGAGACACAAGAAAGGGTACTAGTAGTATGAAAGAGGATAATGAAGGGTCACCTTCACCCTGTGACTGTGACTGTGAGATGGCTGTGTGTGTGTGTGTGCAGCAAAAGGTTGGCAGAATGAATGTTGAAACATTGTGGTTTATACTGTTTGATCATTCTATCTTCTTCCATGTATCTACACCGCAGTTCGCAGTGCGAAGCAAATTTCCTTGAGAGACACGTGCGCACTGTTTTATTTCTTTAAGGCCTGATTTCATGGGTCACATATTTCTTTTGAATTGAAAATGACGGATGTTTGTTCACGCCAATAATTGGTGACCGGCCACGATGATATGGACGTGCTTCAAGTTTATTTGTTTCTCTGAAAATATGCATGCACATGGATGGAGGCAGGCAGCTGAAGAAGAGGCACAGTACAGCAGGGCCCGGGCTTCCTTCCATTGGCTGACAAGAGATCAAACTCCCATTAGAAAAAGGAGAATAAAGGTGAACAGAACTCTGCTTGTGATTGATTGAGCGACGAGTGTGGTGTGGAGCTGGGGCACGAGTGGACTTGACAACGAGGTAGGCATCGCCCCTATACCCTAGCAGTAGCGCAGCTGCAAACAAGTGACGATTGGAGTTGCAGAGCAGGAAGGGATGGCTCACGGAATCCCACTACTCATCAGGCAACCAGTACGACACTGTTTGTTTACGTGATTTGCAAATCTCCCGCTCGTGTGTTAACGGGCACGACGGAATTGAACTATCAAATCTCAAGCTAACTACTCATGGTAGAACGGTTCTTTGAGGATCATAACATGGTTGGTTTGGTTCAGTCCAGTTGCAGGCAAAACAACCTGCAGCTGGCCTCTAGTAGTGCTTCACTTCTTCTACCGTCTATCGGTGGCGCCAGTCACTCATGGAATCGCTTCGTCGACCAATAATAAGTTTATGTTATAAAAAAAGACCAATAATAAGTTTCCAATTAATTAAGTAGATTCGGTAACTGAAACCAAAACAGAGAGTTGTGGTATGTGCACGGAGTTACAATTCTTACCCTGAAAACGTTCATTCTGTATCACGAGCTTGTTGTTGTGTCTTTCAGTTAATTAAGTATATGTAGATGTACTAGTTCTTGTTAATAGATCTGTAGATGTTCATCAGTCAGCTTGTAATCTTGTATTGACTAATTTTCCCGACCTCTTTCTCTATCTACTCGAAAATGATCCAAGGGCTCGCACGACACTGGCGGGCCTCCAGTTCCTCCATTTCAGTTGAGCCTGCAGCAATAAGCCCGGAAAATTGACCAAATCCAAATGACTCCCAGCCTCATGCATAGCTCGCTCCTTCCCGTTCTACTACCTCAAAGCATTCCTTTTCTTTTTCGACATCACCTTAATCATTTGTCATTTAAAAAATTTTACGAAAGTAAAAAAACAAATGAGTCATACTACTTCAAATCTATACCATGATCTTCTTTAAAAAAATCTAAAAATAACCTAAATTCATTGAATCCTTATTGGTATCAAAACATTTTTTGTTATGGTAAGATTCTATTTTAAAATTTTGAGTAGTTTGAATTTTCTTCAAATTTTAATTTAAATTCAAAGTATAAATAGATTTAACAATTGTTATTACAAAACTATAGGTTTTATCTTTGTAAAATCTACAGTTTTATGATTCATATAGACATCAAATATGTAGTTTTGTGATAATAATTGTTAAATAGTACGTGATAGCGTTATCACCACAAAATTTGTGGCTTTGTAAAATTTACTCTTTTAGTTGTGTTTGTCGGTGTGTGAGTACACCTCCAAATGGGGGCTCGTCAAGACTCCCCTCGGGTAGGTTCGGGGAAGAACGGATTCGCTCGTGCTTTAGCGTAGATGGTTCAAGCGAGTAAGAACACGGGAGAGTTATCCAGGTTCGGGCCGCACCGGGTGCGTAATACCCTACGTCCTGCTGGTGTGTATATTCGGATGTCCCTCTCTTTACACCGAAGTCTTCCCTCCTTTTATAGGATAAGGAGAAGAGCACTCGTACAAGTATCCGGGAGTACCCGGACGCCGGTGGGGGTCCGGTCCTTCCCGAGATATCCCGACACGATCCCGACTAAATCCGTTGCGGTCTCTTCTCCTCGGTTCGTGCTCCGAATCTCTTCCATCCTATTGGACGAGAGCCCTCCTGGAACCGTAGCCGCGCGGCTTCCCGAGACGCGGCGCACGGGGAAGACGCGCGCACGTCCTGTCGGGCTGCGGCGTCTCCACGAGCACTCGAGTGCCGCATTAACTCCGGGTGGTTGGGGCGTCGGAGGAAACTACCGGGAAGCTTCGCCCTCCCCGACGCTCCCGCTCCTCCGGTCTTCATGGGCCTCGTGGGCTTCGTGGATCTTGTGGACTTCCTCATCCGCGGGCGCCGTCTTCGTCCATGGGCTGGAAACGGCCCATGCCCGGTTAGGGGACCCCCGATCCCCCTACACCGACAGGAGCCCCGGCCCCGGTCGCCGACCCGCGGGGTCGGAGCAGGGATTGGGGCCACCCGTCGGTGTCCATTGCCGTTTGGGTTGCTCCGGGTGTGGCTCTCAAGGAACGGAGCCGCTTGGGCTGCCGGGGCACGACCGCCCCGAGGCGTCGCGTCGCTTCGGTTCGCGTGCGGTGGGCTCGCTCGGCGTCCGCACTCAAGTAGGGGGATGGCCGGTTGCCCAAAGCACGTCTTCCACTTCGCCCTTCGCCTTTCGTCTTCTCAACTTCTTTCTTGCTGCCGCGCTCCCCTTCGCCTTCTTCTCCGCCGATCCGCGCCGCCGCTTTCGTCACCGTCGTCCCTCGCCGTCAAGATGGCCCGCGGAAAGTCCCCCGCCGCAGCAGTTCGCGCGCGCGCTCGCCCTCGGCGGATGCACCGCCAACGGTGCGGTTGCTCGACGCTCGGGTCGATATGTCGCGGCTTTCGCCCTTCCTGCCGGTGGACGGTGATAGGGCCGTTCGTGTTGGGGGGCCCTTGCCGCCGTCGACCGGAGGATTGGAGATCCTTCACTTCTTGTCCTTCGTCGTCGCCGGCGCCGTTCCCCCGCCTTCTCCGAGTTCTTCCCGGAGGTGCTCCGGCGTACGGGATCCGCATGGCGCACCTCACGCCGAATGCGGTCGCGGCGCCGGCCGTGTTCGCCCATCTATGCGAAGGATTCGTGGGGGTGCAGCCGTGCTTCCCCATATTCCAACGTTATTTCAAGATGACGCTTACCAACGCCTCGGAGGTGATCGGATGCGTCCGCTGACCGTCCGGCCCGACAGCGGGTACATAGAGTATTCGCCTAGCAACAAGGTGGAGGGGTGGAAGAAGGCGTGGTTCGTGGTGCCGTATGAGAAGGACTTCCGCCGCCTCCGCGTCCCGCCGGTCCCGGCCCCACACTTGGCCGTCCGGGACGCCGTGCCCCACCTTCCCGAGGGCATGATGCCGGTGGTCGACCGGATCGCGGCGCTCGCCGCCGCTGGCTCGACTTCACGCGGGGTGGTGCACGACTTCCTCGAGCGTAACATCGCGCCCCTTCGCCGGAGATCGGTCCCGTCGTGGCTGTACGGGACTTCAACTCGCCGGCCGCACTCGCACGGGGGCGGGCTCGGACCTGCCCGAAGCCGCGAGCGGTTCGCCTACTCCACGCCGACCGGGAAGAAGTGGGCCGCCTCCTTCGCGTACCGGAAGGTGCCGAGCCCCTTCATCGGTCGGCGAACAAGCGCGCCGTCCTCGACGAGCATGCCCCGACGGGGCCGCTCGGGTTTCTTGCCGCGGTCCCGGCTTCCACTCCTGGTCTCCGGTACCGGAGTCACGCCTTCCTCCGACCCGGTGCGGCGGCCATCCTCGGGGGTGCCTCCGGAGCTCCGGTGGCAGCCCCGGCGCCGCGAGGCCTGCTCCGAGTGCGCGGGACAAAGGCAAGGGAAAAGGTCTCCGTCGCCCCCTCCTCCGATTCCTCCGGGCCCGCCTGCTTTCCACGGAAGCGGGTCCGGCAGGCTCGCCGGCGCCGATGACGGGGCCGCTCCGGAGGAGAAGTCCCCTGCAGCCGCACCGGCGCAAGCGACCGGGTGGACGCGCGACGAGTAGGAAGCTTTCCTCTCTTTTTGCTTAAACTGCGTGCTTGGTATGTCGTATTTCGTCTCACCGTAGGCCGACGGCTGCGAAATGTGTTCCGATTTGTTTTGTTTGTAGGACTGTCCGGATCGAACCGGACCCGGACCTGGTCCCTTTGAACCCCAAGGCCGCCGGTGCCCCGCGCCTAACCCGGACGTCGATCCCGTTGCCGCTGCGGCTCCGGCGGCCGGAGCGGAGGACGGCGTGGGGGAGCGACGGGTGCCCCCGAAGAGGTGGCTGCGGGTGCCCCCGAGGAGGAGGTTGCGAGACGGTCCCGCGGAGGTGGCCGCAGTGCCGCCGGGGAGGAGGCCGCGGGTGCCCCTGTCGGAGAGGAGGCCGCGGGTGCCTCTGCCGGGGTTGACCTTGGCCGGGCGTCACCTCCTCCGGCCGGGGACGTGCCGGGTGCTTTCCCAATCGGCGCCGCCGGCGTCCACCACGGTCTCCCACTCCACGGCCGGGTGCCGGCGCCGCCAGCCCTATAGTGCTCGGAGGGGAATGACTCCCCTCCGCGCGTTCGGTCGGAGCCGGGAGCGGTGGTCGGCGGAGACACTTCGTCGACTCGCTGCCGCCGGTAGGGGCCGTGGGCGCGCCGGACGCGGCCGGAGCGGGTCACCTTCGGGTCGCTCGGGCGGCATGGGGCGCCACAAGATTGGCGATGTGCTCGGGGAGGCCAACCGGTCGCTTCTTGCCATGAAGGCGGCCGTGGAGGAGGCGGATGCGTCCCCGGACGACCGGGAGGCCGCGTTGGCCGAGCGCGAGGCGGAGGTGGCGGAGGCTCGGCGGGCCCCGGAGACGGCGGTGAAGCCGGCCCGGCAGCGATATCGGCGCCGCATGGAGGAAGTCCAGCATGAGCTGGACCAAGCTGCCGGCTTCGGCGATCGGGCCGCCGAGAAGCCGCGTGACGCAAAGGCCCGCGAGGCCGAAAGCATGAACCGCCTCCGTGGCGTCCCGGAGCGGGAGCGTGCCGTGCAGCTCCGCCGCGCGCAGCTTGGAGGAGGCGGAGGCCGACATGACACTCCGCGAGGCGGCCGTGGCACGTCGCGAGGCGACCGCGGCGGCTCGCGAGGAGGAGCCGAAAGAGCGCGCCGCGCGCTGCCCTTCGGGAGGCCGCGCCGGGCGAGCGGGAGCGGGCCGTCGGAGCGGCCGAGGCGAAGGTGCAGCGCGTCGGTGACTCCGTGGCCTCCCGGGAGGTGGCGCTTAGGGGACGCGAGGGTGCCCTCGCTACCCGGGAGGAGCAGGTCCGGCTTCGTGAGAACGAGGCCGCCGTTCGAAGGAAGCCTTGGAGACGGAGGCGGCCCGTCTCGCTCGGGCCGAGGAGCAGGTCCGCGGCATCGCCGGCGGGTTGGCGCACCGCGTCCGTGAGGAGACTCTCGCAGAGGCCCGGAAGGCCTTCGCCGTCGAGCTTAAAGCGATGGAGAAGAGCCGGGACGAGTACCGCCGACGAGTCGAGCGGTTGGAGGCCCGGTTCAAGAAGTCGGGTCGCGGTCCTTCTACCGCAGCCGGGGCGACGACCTTTCGCGGCAGCTCGCCGAGGCGCGGACTCGGCTCGAGGATTTCGAGGTTCGGCGTGTGGAGCCGAGCGAGCGGGTGACGGAGCTAGTCTCCGCGGCGCGGACGCGAGCGGAGATCGCCGTCGAGGTGCACCGGCGATCTCGTCGGCGCCGTTCGAGGTGGGCTCGCCCCGTCTTCCCGAGCCCCTTGACCGCGGCGCGGCTGGATACGCCTTCGCCATGCGGGGGTGGTTGACTCCCGAGCGGCTCGAACACCCGGGTGGCGGAGGTCCTGGAGGAGGAGGGGCGGCAAACCATAGCCGCGGCCCTGGAGGAGGTGCTCGGCGAACGCGCCGGTGCTCGGTGCCCGGGTTCCCGCTCCTAGCCGTGGTGAACGGCGACGTCCCTCGCGGGTGAGCACGCCGCGGCCAAGGCGCGAGCACGCGCCGTCGCCCGTGCCTTTGCCGAAAGCTTCAAGCGGGGCTAAGTGCCCGCTTCCTCCACCTGCGCCCTTGACGGCGGTGGAGTAGATCTGCAGGAACTCGTCGGGGGAGCGATGCCGTCGTACCTTCTCGGAAGGTCCGGGCGGAACTTACCGGGCCACGTGACGTTGCGCGAGCGCTTTGAGAGGGCCGCGCAGCCCCCGAGGAACGAGGGGTCGAGCTCCTTTCTCTTACGCTTGGGGTGGCGCTGCGGAGACGTCTCCGCCTCCGCGCCGTCGTGGTTGTGGACGGAGGTGCGCTCACGCTCGCGTCCCCGCTCACGCGAGCGCTCAATGCCGACACGTGCATCTTCCCCTCACGGCGGCGCTCGTTGAGGTCGTTGCGCAGGTCGCGATGCCCCCACGCCTGCAGGGAGTGGACGGAGAGCGAGCCGCCGGCGGCGCGCGTCCTTGGCGCGGTTGGCGCGGCGGTTGTTGTCGGTCGGTGGCTGCCGCGGCCGGCGTGACGGTCCCGCTCGGCGCTTGGCTCGCGCCGTATCCGGGAGCTTACCTACTCCGGTGAGCCACTCCCTTGCTCGCTCTCCCCGCCGGTTCCACCGGCGGGTTGTTGAGCATGGTCTTCACGGCGGTCGGGGTCGTCCCCCTCTTCTTCCGGAAGAGGCGACGCGCGATGGCACGCTCGGACGCGAGCGGCGTGGCGGCTCGGGCGTGGCGGTCGGCGCCGCGCCGGTCCTCGGCTGCATGCTCGGCCGCCGAGGCGCCGGACGGTTGTCGTGGGCGGAGCGGCCCGTGCGACGACGGTCGCGGCGACGGCGCCCGTGGACGCTCGGGCTGGAGACGCTATCCTCCGTCCGTGGCGTGTCCGAGGATCTCTCGCATGGTTGCGTGGAAGTGCCGCGGCGCGAGCGAAGTCTACGATCTTCCCCTTCTCGGCGCGCCAAATGTCGGTGTGTGAGTACACCTCCAAATGGGGGCTCGTCAAGACTCCCCTCGGGTAGGTTCGGGGAAGAACGGATTCGCTCGTGCTTTAGCGTAGATGGTTCAAGCGAGTAAGAACACGGGAGAGTTATCTAGGTTCGGGCCGCACCGGGTGCGTAATACCCTACGTCCCGCTGGTGTGTGTATTCGGATGTCCCTCTCTTTACACAGGAGTCTCCCCTCCTTTTATAGGATAAGGAGAAGAGCACTCGTACAAGTATCCGGGGGTACCCGGACACCCGTGGGGGTCCGGTCCTTCCCGAGATATCCCGACACGATCCCGACTAAATCCGTTGCGGTCTCTTCTCCTCGGTTCGTGCTCCGAATCTCTTCCATCCTATTGGACGAGAGCCCTCCCGGAACCGTAGCCGCGTGGCTTCCCGAGACGCGGCGCACGGGGAAGACGCGCGCACGTCCCGTCGGGCTGCGGCGTCTCCACAGGCACTCGAGTGCCGCATTAACTCCGGGTGGTTGGGGCGTCGGAGGAAACTACCGGGAAGCTTCGCCCTCCCCGACGCTCCCGCTCCTCCGGTCTTCATGAGCCTCGTGGGCTTCGTGGATCTTGTGGACTTCCTCATCCGCGGGCGCCGTCTTCGTCCATGGGCTGGAAACGGCCCATGCCCGGTTAGGGGACCCCCGATCCCCCTACACCGAC
>JAUNZO010002486.1:0-246733 GCA_031894775.1 Chloris gayana | reverse complement strand
GTTTTTGCATTTTTACTTGTGATGTTGTTCTCTTATTTCTTTTCTTGACCTCTCTCTCTCTCTCTCTCTCTCTCTCTCTCTCTCTCTCTCTCTCTCTCTCTCTCTCTCTCTCTCTTATTTACTTGTACCAGGAAGAGGAAGGGAGGAGCTGTTGCTTCAGGTTGTAGTGATGCTGCAGCACAAGCTCCTTCAAAGTCAAGAAAAACATCGAAGCTCTCTTCCTCTACTCCACCAGTCAGTACGAGGCCAACAACAAGAAGCATGGACGCTTCTCCTTCTACTCCAACTAGTACAGGACCTGTAACTAGAAGAAGGGCAGAAGAAATGGCGACCTCACCAGGAGGCATTGCTCGAAAGCTCATCATAAATTAGTGCTATGTGTAGCAGGACCCTATGCTTTTGTGTCACAGAAGCATGCTTCTATTAGTTCGTGTAATCTAAATCTAATTTGAACCATGTGTCATCGAAGCCATGCTTTTGTTAGTTGAGTCATAGTCATTTGTACTCTAAACCATGTGTGATGCTAATCATGATGCCATCTCATTCTCAATTTGTGATGTTGTGTTGTCAGTTTGGGCTGTTATGTTGCTGTTGAACGAAGGGGCAAGGGCATTTTGTCCAGGAGTTAAGATGATGGTAATTTCAGAGTAGACATGATTCCGTTACTCTGAACTTTCAGTGGTATTTTCCGTGAACGAGGAACTTTCGATGCTACTAAACCAGTTTTCCCTTTCATTTTTTAGTCAGAACCTTAGGTGGTTCACGGGCACGTTCAAAAATTTAACACGTGTGATACATGTTCCTTCTATTTCTCCAAGTAAAGCTCTTTGCAAGGACACGGAAATGCCCGCTGAAGAAAAAATATATTTGATTGTTTCTCAGCCTATGTCAAATTTTAGAAAGAAGAAACAAGAATTTTCTCTTTTTATGAAGAAAAATTCTATAACAAGGTTTGAGACCTTGTGTCTGTATCTATTTTTCTTTTTGTATTGGGTTCTTTCTTAGATCTAAATGGAGTGGAATAGAGAAATAGAATAAAAAATTCCTTTCTTTTATATGAAAAGGGAAGGCCACATGGCAATAAGAACTGCTATTGAATTCTGCAGAGTTAGGACTTTTTTCTTCTATTGCCCTCAGATAGAATCTGAGAATAAAACTCAGAATAAAAATGATTGCTGTGATCCAACAATCGATCTTGGTTAGGATGATTAACCAAATTAATCCAAAAATTCTGCTGATACATTCAAATAATTAAATGTTTCATAAGTAGTGAACTAAATTTCTTGTTATTACAACCAATAATTTTCACAGGTTCGGAACCATTTAATACATAATCTTGGGCAAATGCATAATATTCCTGAAAGAGTCCGGGTCAAAATATGGCTTTCAAATTAAGTTCTGAATTAGTAGATGCTGCCAAAGGGAGTGGGGGTGCCATAGGCAAAAAGGAAGTGATCCGTAGAATGGTAGAGGCAAATAGAGCTCTTGCACATTTTCGTTAATCCATGAACAAAATCTAGGTATTGAATTAGAGACGTTAAAAATAACCAACCAACGTCGATTATAAACCCCAGCCTTCCAAGCTAACGATGTGGGTTCGATTATCGCTACCCGTTCCATTATGTATAAAACTCAGTTTTTCCTTTTGGTTCTTTATGTTTTCACCATTCTCCATCACTCGTATTATAGTATACATGGATAACCCAACCTAATATGAAATACTCAATGTAAGTTTACTATTTGTGCGGGTTTTTGAAATACACAACTGCAGCGGCTACCTAGGGTAGATTTTTCCTTTCCCACCCATGTCCTATATGTGATGAACTCAAGAACACGAGGGACAAGCTTCTTTTTTTTCTGTGTGTTGGGGAGGTCAGGTAGGGTAGCCTTCTTTTCTTTAATGAGGGGAGGATTAGCCCTCAACAAAAAATAAGAATTTATTGACTTGCAGACAGTAGGTTTGACCACTCATCTTATTAAAAAATTATAAAAAAATTATTTGTTTATTTCATAATTTGCTTTATCATTGAATATATTTTGAGTAATAATTATTATTTTTGTATTTCTGTAAATATTTTTGAATAAAATAAATGATCAAATACATAAACTGAAAATCAACAAATTTTTATATTTTTTTACAGAGTATTAATCTAACAAAACAGGAGTGAGGATACAGTTTCCTGCTAGTACTGCTAGTACTTGAAAAGTTGCAATTCAATATTCCCTGCAGCCTTCCCCTGTTGGCAGCTGCCTTCTACTCCCTTGGCCTTGGTCCGGCTAGTGCCTCTCCAGTCTCCCCCTTCGCTTGCTCTTCCGTCTCACATGTGTGGAACACCGCAACGATGAGGTAGGCGTCCTTCCGTCTCACACAAGACAAACACGAGAAGGATAGGTGAGCGACGAGAAGAGATGGAGGACGGCGGCAAGGCGGGCGGCCTGGGCACGCTGCGCGCGGTGCTGGCCATCCTCCAGTGGTGGGGCTTCAACGTCACCGTCATCATTATGAACAAGTGGATCTTCCAGGTCCGAATCACTTCTTCACTCATATTCTCCTCTTCTAATTCATTCAGTCCCTGCATCCTGCTTTCATTTGGGGGTCGGATCTGTAGGTTAGGATGCCAAAGCTGTCTCCTTTCCCAGCGATAGCGAACGATTCAGCATTTGGTGATGTGATTTGGTAGAGCCGACAGAGAGGAAGGCGAACACGTTGAGGAAAAGAACCACCTTTCGATTTTGTTATTCTCTTTCTACTACAGTCATAGATTGGGTGGGTGGATTTGCTCTTCATTTTTTTCTGAATAATTATAATGCTGATTCACCACCAATGAATTTCGGTCTTAGATGGCAGATAGCCAGAAATTTGGTAACGGATCTCCAAGTTCCTGCACTCTATATATGGTGCGGTTGGGGTCCTCAGCTCTCCTGCTCCATTATAAGTATACAACTTCAGAATGAAAATATCTACGCTCCTGCTTAAAACCATTGATATTTTCTACTCCATTATCAGTACTTAATCTCATCATTTTATTTTGTGGCTGATATCCATGTCGCATTATCTGCAGAATATGTTGTTCAAACAGTTGTGATGTTATGATAGGTTCATAACTCTGCTAAGGAGCACCTAGTATATTTCTCCCTCCTACTTCTTAATTGATGATGCTAGGATAACTTTTTTAGCTGAAAAACGAGATGCAAGTGCTGTCTTATGCCATCCATTATGAATAGGAGGTAGTAATAATAGATTTTAGTCCTAGAGAACTTAGGTCAGTGGTTTTGCTGCTGATCCAGCAACCTTTTTATGTTTTGGATCGTAGGGGTTTCTGGTAGTCACTTAACAACTTTTGAATATGCAATAGCTTGTGGTTCTATTGCTTTATACTCCCATACATAATGCAATAATCAAGAGGTTTTCGTTGCTTATCACTCATGGGTAGTCTCTTTCACATAAATGGCAGCGCATTAATCCAGAATTGCATGCAATACCAGAAAAAATATATTATATGTTTGTCTTTATGAGTTAACTTGCATACCAATCTTAGCCATAACTTGTGCAAGTATAATTTGTTTCAGGCGGTAACCTGGTTTATTAAGTGCAGTGCTTTTTGTGCTTTTTTATGCAGAAATTGGATTTCAAATTCCCTCTGACGGTGTCATGTGTCCATTTCATATGCTCTTCAATTGGAGCTTATATTGCAATCCATGTGCTTAAGATGAAACCACTGATTGAAGTTGAACCGGAGGACCGTTGGAAAAGGATATTTCCAATGTCATTCGTCTTCTGCATAAATATTGTGCTGGGAAATGTGAGCCTGCGGTACATTCCAGTCTCCTTCATGCAGACAATCAAATCTTTCACTCCTGCAACTACAGGTTTTTTTATTATGCGCCTTTTCTATCCTTGTCATTTTGTGCAGCTTTTCATTTGCCATTATGTTGTGGTGTCATTACGTCCACTTTATGATTGGCTGGTACATGTGATGCAGTTATTCTACAGTGGTTAGTTTGGAGTAAGCAATTTGAATGGCGCATATGGGCTTCCCTGGTCCCTATAGTTGGGGGAATACTGCTAACTTCAATAACTGAGCTTAGCTTCAATGTTTTTGGTTTTTGTGCTGCCATGGTTGGTTGCTTGGCTACATCTACGAAAACCATCTTGGCAGAATCCCTGCTCCATGGATACAAATTCGACAGGTAGAAAGAAGCCTATCCTATGCTCTGATGACTATTGCTTTAGTAGTTGGTGTGATAAAAGCAGTATCGCGTCCTCCCTAATCTGAAATTCTGAAGTATTATGAACATTGTACTCAATGTAAATTAGAGCTGCTTGTCAGCTGTGATTGTGTTGTCTACTTAACAAGATAGTTTATTCTTTTTCTGCAGCATTAATACAGTGTATTATATGGCACCCTTTGCCACCATGATACTGGCTTTACCAGCAATGTTACTTGAAGGAGGTGGCGTAATCAACTGGTTCTACACACATGATTCGATCATGTCGGCGTTGATTATTATCCTAGGTTCAGGGGTGCTTGCATTTTGCCTTAACTTCTCCATTTTCTATGTCATCCATTCAACTACAGCAGTGACATTCAATGTTGCTGGCAACCTTAAGGTAAGACTGGTTTGTCCTATGCTGTTCTCCCCTGCTCCATCTGCTCTGCATTCACCTCTAAATATGATTTTGTAGGTTGCTGTCGCCGTATTAGTCTCCTGGTCAATCTTCAGGAACCCAATATCTGCCATGAATGCAATAGGATGTGGAATCACTCTGGTTGGCTGTACTTTCTATGGCTATGTGAGGCATCTTATCTCCCAACGGCAGGTTGCCACCCCAGGAATCTGTATAAGCTCGCCAGGAACTCAGACGGAGATGCTACCCCTTGTGGATGACAAACAAGAAAAGGTTTAGCATGTGAATGCGCTCATGCCCACAGCTGCTTCTTCAGAGGAAGGTATTAGTTGGCATATAGACAGATCATAAATGCTATGTTGAAAGAAAACCCTGGTGATAGAGCTACACTCTACCATGCTTAGGGTTGCATGATAGGGGGCAATACTTTCTTGAAGAACATATGTAATGCTTAGGAATCAGTAATTCATGTAGCTTTTTTATTTATGATATTTTTTATGTAACTTTCATTTATGATATTAGTCCCAAGCTTCAGAACTCATTATTAGGAGGGATTTTCTTTGGGTCTATTTTCTGTGATATGTGCATCCTAAAACTGTGACATCTGAGGACCTAGAATTTGTCATCTCGCGGCTTGATTGTTGCTCATCATCTTCACACTGTATGCTCTCAGGACTACACTGGACAATCTTTGAAAGGGGGAAATGAACCTGCATTTGCTGCGCTGCTACCCTATATTTTGTGTGTGTGGGTGGTGGTGGGGGTTGAGGACTAATTTTTTTTTTTAGAAAAGCTTGATAAGAATATAGTCTCTAGGTTTGCACAGGTTGATGAAACAGGAACAAAAATGTCAACAAGGTAAAAAATGTTGCTTTGACGATAATGAATGGAAGATATAAAATAACATAGTTGATAAATTGCTATGAAACAATTATATTAGATCTCTGACATGTACTGTGAACCTCTCTCAAACAATTTGCCTAAAATCCGTGAAGTTATTGAGAATTTAAGAGTTGCCATGATTTTGATGCTGAGATTTTCTCCTCGCTAACTGGTGGTAGCTTGTTGCTGTGGTCGTAGGATTTACAGGGTACCGTACTGTTCTCTGAGCTCCAATCGTCTGGAACTGCTAGGAAATATTTGGCCATGAATTTCCTAAACCTTTTCTTGTACTCCCTGGGGGAAATTACAGTTGGTGACACGTTCTTTGGCACTACCAGAGAAGTTTTCACCCAGGTCTCGAGTTGTTTGTCCCATGTATATTGCCTCAGGTAATCAATGATGCCAAAAACAAACTCATGTTTGTGCTTGTCCACTCCAACAAGTAAAGAGTAGTCCATAACATTGATTGACTGCATGTAAATAAATAATAATATCATTTTTAAAAATACTAATACATGAAGGACTATAGTAACAGATATGTGACTGGGTACATACCGTGAGAAAAGAGGTATCATTCCAGATTGCCCGCTGCAAGAGATGTTTGGTTCTTCCACCAATGTAGATAGGAGAAACACGCATATCCTCGACAAAGTTTTGATCCAAGTACACAGTGCCATGATCATTTGAATGGGAAACATGTCGCGAAAAGACGACACCTTTGAGATCATACGCTCGTGACACATTGTGTCCGAAGAGGAGATTTTCCATCACCAACAGATCAATCTTTACCTCCTTGCTATGTCTTATTTGCTTAACCTGAAGCATGATAGTAGTCAATTGAGAAACAAACTGAGCAGGTTTGTATAATGTGAAAGAACATACATACCTGATATATTCCTAGAATTTTGGCCAGGCAAGTTTGGCTCCCGGTGTCTAGAGAATGAGAAACATGCTTGAAGTAATCAGGGGCAAATTCTATGAAGGACTCGAACTCCGTCTTCTTGATTTGCTTCACTATGAACCTGTCATCCATCGTTTTGGCAAAGAAGGCCTTACTTTTTCCGCCTTGAGCATCCCATCTCTTGCAACGGCTCAAGGAAGTAATGTATGCAAGCTCTGATGGACAGCATTTCTTTCGAAGATTGTAGAATTGATGGGCATGTACACAAATAACTGAATACTTCCTCTTCCCATTGACAGAAATCTCCGGATGGACAGAGGATGGCAGAAGGGTGCTATCATAGCTGAAAAGGTCATCAGATGAAAAGCCTGCCTCAGAATCTGAAGATCCGCCGGATGACCAGGATGAAGCAGAAGTTTCAGATACAGAACTGTCGGACTTCTCCATTGTCTTGGTACCCTCTCTGCCCCTGATGTCTGCCGCTTCACTCTCAATTATAGCATCCAGTAATTGACGCCGCTCCTCAGACACAGCAAGGGCACGCGATATTATGCTTGATATCTCATCCTCGGAAACACACAAGACATTGCCACCTGGACCTACTATGAACTCCTCCTTTGCAGATTGTTTGTGCAGGGGGATAGATGAGATGGAGAGTAGTGGTTAATGAGTTGGAATCTTTCCAAGAATCCAACCTGAACTTCCTGCCTGTAAGCCAATCTGGATTCGTACAATGGGTTCCAGACCCATTTTCCCGTGTCGTCCACTCGAGAAATTCTCAACTGCTTGAGAGAGGTATCGAAATTCGTGCCATGCTGCTCTTCATCAACCAACGTTGTCCCTAACTCGAGCTTCTCTGGCTCCATAAATCCATTCTCCAAGGACGGTTTGTCAGCTGCAGTTTGGTCACCTGTAAATTCAGAGTTTTCCACTTCTTCCATTTCAGCAGATATACTACACCCTAGAAGCTGATGCAGCCGGCGGTCCCACACATATAGCGCAAGCAGAAGATCCTGATAGAGCCAATTTACGTTAAGAATCTCATGCGCAGAGCTTGGCGTTCCACTTATATCAATAGATTTCGTTACAGAATCCTGCATGATGACAAAGCTAAACGGTGAAACAAACGGCTTTCTCAGATCATTCATGGGATGCAGAGTCAAGACCCGAAAAAGAAAAGACAGGAAGATTTACCATGAACTCGGACTTTTCTTTAATCAACATCTCTTCAAGTTGAGAAAATTCTTCAACTGGAAGGGAAGCACACAAGCTATTTACCACGCCAAGAAATTGATCCTTCACGTTCAATAGTAGTCTCCTGACTTCAGAGAAAAGCACAACTCCACTTGCAAGAACCTTGAAATGCAACGGAGGCATTAAACTCGCTATTGAATTTCACAAACTACAAGCATATGGAAAACAAACAAAATAGAACGATGCATACATTTCTTCGCTCTTGCTCGTACCACTCATGCATACTGGGATTATGAAACTCCAGAGTAGGCTGCGGTTTGCATGCAGTATAAATTTGGACTGATGAATACTGGAACATTGCAACTTTTGAGCCTAACCTGAAGTTGACAGATCCCAAACAACATGGGGATTACTCAGAAGAATATAAAGTGGAAGAAAAATATTTGTCAGTTGATGTTTTAAGGGGATTTAATGTACCCGAAAAACCGCAAACAGTCTCTATTCACCAAGTGCCCGCATATTGATAACCTTCTAGCAGCAGAGTGGCTTGAAAAACTGAGTTCAAGAAACTTCCCAAATGAAAGATTGTGTGCTTCAGACGATAATAGGATCCTCCTGGATGATTTTGAGATCCCATTTTCATTTTCACATCTTAAGCATCTAGTCCACATCCAAATTTTTCCTTCAGATGCACTAGGTAAATGATATTTAGGTGGCAAGCGCTTCACAAGAACAGTTAAATTTCCATTTCGATGAGTGTAAGAGTACATGTGAACTCCTGGAGGCTCTCCACACGAGGAACAACTAAGATTCTGGGAGGGGAAATAAAAAAACAAAGAATATGAGCACATTTTTGTGGGTAGGGTGGAACAGGCTTTGCCTGAGCATAATATTATGATGCCTCCAGAATAAATCAATCAACAAATTATCGAATTTCTAAATCTAAAAGGCCTTAATGAAAATTTACTGAGTGCAATATATTGTAGAAGTCCTTGTAAATTAAACTTAGAACAATAAAAGCACTGGACCTTATAATATCTCAATGAAGAAAATAAGATGCAATCATGTACCTGACTCTGCAAGATGTCTTGCAAATATCGTCCTAAAGAGACGTCAAAGTTTCCGTAATATTTTATACGGGATAGATGGCTCTGCTCGCAGATAACTTGTTTCGTGATGCATTGGCTGGACATCAAAATAAGTATGCTCTGAGACTCCAAGACATCATCCCCATCATCTGTATCTGAGGTCCAGTCTCCACTCATGTAACCGGTGTGGTGACATTGCTCATTTTCCAATGGAATCGACGTCTGCTCATGTTTTTCACTAGCAGAAGGATCATTTGATTGATAATCAGTTTCAGAGGATGCTTGTTTCTGCGGATCAATCCAATGATCCACATTCTGGCCAGAACCAACTGGTACTCCGGCCTTTGGGCTGATATGGAAATTATTACCTACCACTTCTTGACTATTTTGAAGGCTTCCTTCTTTCAAATGATTAGTTGCCTCGTAAGCTGAAGTGAATGGCAAATATATATTCTGATGACAGAACATATCGATGAATCTTTTCCTTGATCCTGAGACATACGATGCTAGTCTTTCAGAACAAACTGCTCCATTTGAATCACAACCTGTGACTGCACCCTCAAGGAGCTCACTAGGGACCTCCTTATTTAGTGAATTTAGAGCAACACGATTTATGGAAGAAATGGTAGCTGTCTCTCCATTAGTGGGCCTTTCTACTGATCCATTATAAGTTTCAAGATGCAATTTAAGTTCTGAGGTATTGTTGTCTTTGGGGTTGACAAGAAGATAAGTACCGTTAGAGAGAGTTGGGGTTTCATGATGAATTACTGAGATCGCACTGAAAGAATTTGCTTCTTCGGAAGGATTTTTGTTGTCCAGAAATACCCTCTGATCTTCGAAAAAAGATGTCTCAAGAATAAGATGGTATGCTGCAAAGACTGTGTAGTGCATGACTTGCTTGATTTTCTTGAGTTCTTCTCTGTCCGATCCTCGCAGCAATATCTGCAGGGGAAGAAAAAAGGAATTAACGTGATCTGCATATTGGTCATTGTCACGAGTGCACTGGAGGAAAGATTTGGAACTACGGTAAAAATAGCTAGCCAGAATCAATCATGGATGTATCTTTTTGAGGTAAAAATATCAAAGGAGTTTTTTAAGTCCAAAATATTGTCTAGTAGTCTTTTGGATAACTGCCAAGTTGAAGGGCATTTCTTTTTACAATTGCACTAGTAATTACGGAATTTACATTTTTTTCCAAGGAAATAATATTTTTGGAGATGAACCGCTAACCCTAACATATTAGTACCATGGATTAATTGGATTACTAATATCAGTTTATATTATGATGAAAACAAAAGAAATATAAGGCTATTAATTTGACAATATTATCCTTATTAATATGATAAAATGTGCAGTCCCTATATCAGATCTATATACCATTGAAATCATACTACAGGCCAATAGTATTGGAAAATTGCTAGCTAGTATTTTGAACAAAAAAACTACTAAAATAGTAAACAAGCATGTTCGCTCAAAAGAATTCTGTACGTAGGTAGTCAAATTTAGACGTACCGTGCATCCCGACGGCTTGTGAAAACCTTCCAAAAACATTAATGTTTTCGATAATGTCCTCTTTCCAGCTTCAGTTGTATGGTTATGCTCCTCCATAACTTTTTCAATATGGAAGTAATCACATTGCTTCAACTTGGGCTTACTGGTTAGAATCTCTGAGAAGGAGAGTATGGAAGAGCCAGAAAAGCGAGCGATTCTTTGCAATCGGTTTAGCTTCATATCAAGCACTAGAGTGGCGCCTTGGTTGAGAAGAAGCTCCTGTACATCCCGCGAAACTGTTTTCTCGACCATAATGACATTCGGGCTGCATATCTCCATCATTTTGCAGACAGACTTTTGCAGATGATCTTTTTCCTGAAGAATATAATATTGCACGCACAAGTAATGTTTCTTCTGTGGCCATGCATCAGTGAAATTGTTATAGGAAGGAATGGGGTACGTATAAATTTAAGTCCAACCTGTTCCATGGAACTGAATGATGAGAAACCAGAACCGGAATCACCGAGGGCTCCTCTGAGAAGCAGCAGCCTGGCATTGTGAGACCAGGTCGGCATGTGCTTGTGAGCAGCATTCTTTTTGAAGACTAAGCCTTTGATGACCTCACTGCATGCAGTGGAAGACAGAAACATTATTAGTGTTTAATATAGTAATTAACCATATGGTGGTGGCATGCATGGAGCAGAGAAATTGATTACCATTGCCGGCGGGTCCCAGATGGTAGGCACTTAACCTTGATGTAAGAGGCAGGGTCCATGTCCTTCCCCATGCCGCCGTCAGGCTTGATAAGAAGGGCAGCTTCCCACGAGAGAGAGGTGACGACATCGAGCCAGCTGCAGCTCTCACCCTCTCCTTGTCCATGAGAGGAGAGAGGCAGCAAGGAGATGCCAGCAGACGCTAGAAAGCGAGCTGCAAGTATCTTGAGCTGGCCATTCATGGCTTTGAGCATGGCGTTGTGGCGCTCCTTCTTCTCCCATGCATCGTCGCCCAGATGATGATGATGCTCGTCGTCCTCCAAGACGTCTGCTGCCTCTGGAGGTATCCAGATGGCGGCGGCATTCTCCTCCTCATGGATGTTGAGGAGTTCGCCATCACCCGATTTGTTATTAACCGGCCAATCTCTGCTGGCCTTGGGGAGAAGTACATGGTGATGGTTTCGATTAGCATCTACGGCGTCCTCCTCCCTGTAATTCTTTTTATATGTAATAAGACTGCTAGTCGATTTACCTATCTAGAATTAATAATAGTTCCAAAAAAAAAAGAGAATTGATCACCGTACCGTACCTTTTGTTCAGCAAGATCATGGCTGGCATTGCAAATTGCAGCTGGATTCTTTAATTAGCAACTCCGATCCAGCTTCGTGCCTCTAGGTCTTGACATGGATTATTTTCTTAGATAATGTTGAGATGGATTATACCGAGATAGCAAATGATATGCATATGAATCCCAACTCACCGTAGCTAGCTGCTTGGATTTTGGAGCTAGCTAGGCTATTGTGATGAGCTGAGGAGGAAGACGAGACAGTGGCTTAATTTTTGCAAGGCAAGAGGAAGAGAGAGATACGCTTCCACATCCCTGCAAGAGGTTGATCAAGAGTACGGCTCTGCTGTCTTGTTTCGTTTCATTCGCTCGCTTAGTATAAACGAAACGAAACGAAATGATGAAGATTCATCATGGGCCGTCTGATGATCGATTGCATGATGACACGCCCATGCATTATAGGGAGCCGAATGCCACGTGTCCGCCCCTCCCACTCAAATGGAATCTATTATTGGCCGGGATTCCCTCCTCTCCAAACACGTACAGTTTGTTTCTTTGCAGCAAAATGATAAGAGAAGAAAAATTTCGACAAAATCACCACACAAAGAAAACTCCCTTCACTATCTCAGAGTGAATATCCATGATGACCAAGAATTTAAGATCAACCGTGTCGGCACACGACAACGTCCCTCTCTCAGGTACAGGATCATCGGAATGCCACTCATTCATTTAACTAAGAAAACTGGTTCGAGGACATCCGACCCCTGAAATGATGGCTTGCTATCCACTACTTCCATTCCAAAATATAATTTTTTTATATTTTATTGAAGTGAAAAAAAACGTTGTTTATTGTGATGGTTGGCTTTACAATGAATCTAACACAATGAAACTTCAAACATTCTAGGCTATTTGATAGTTAATGTTATAAAATTTTTATTCTAACTAAATCTAGAAATGTTCATGTTCTAGAACGGGTGCAGTATGTAATGAACACATCTGGAATCAGCTCGAATTCAATCATTAGCAAGTAAATGATATGGTACTAGAAGTATGTAGTGAATAAATAAATAAGCATGGTCCCTTGATTGGTTCCGCCGTCGTATGAATGTTAGGCCGGTCTCAATGCAAAGTTGCATCTCACTGTTTCTAAGAGTGCCACATCAGATTTGAAGATGTATGAAACGGTCTCTCTCAATGGATAGTTTCATCTCACGGTTTCATAGGTAACTTATAGCATTAATTGAATATCTATTTGTTGCATTGAGATTGGTCAAAACGTGTTGAGCTGAAACTCTATGCTCTCAATGGGAGTTTCAATGCAGTTTCATACCTATGAAACAGTGTCAAATGAGTTTCATCCCTATGAATCCAATTTACCCAGTTTCATATATGTCACGTCACCTCTTTTACTTATGTGACACCTTATTTAATGCTAATGAAACTCCCACTCGAGACTGGCCTAGGAAAACAACAAGGTAAACATTAACATGAAGGCAACGAGAGAGGACATAGCTGCTTAGGCCGTGATGTATGCATTGCTGATTTTCTAGGTAGTGGCATATGAATCTGTCGGACAAAGCAGTCATTATATTTCCTTAATGATTTTAGATAAAAAAAGAATATTTTATTTAAATTAACCTCGTAATATAGTTGATTAACTTTTATTAAAATAATAACTTCAACCCTTTGTTTTTAATTGAGAAGTTTTTCGGTCCACAGTGCTTGTTAGTGGTTTTGAAAAATATGGACGGAAAACATGGTTGAAATAGATATTTATGAGAAGCAGCGCTAGATTAGCTTCCTGTTGAATCACATGGACGGAAAGGCAAAGAGGGAACATACATATTCCCTCCGTAGAAGCATGCACGATGGGTCGGTCGTGGGTTAGTATATCACGGGTCAAGATTCTCTGCATTGAAGAAGATAATTCAGGGTACTGCAGCTGCTGCTACAGTAAAACGAGAGATGTGTTACCTCTTCCTGAATTTACACTGTAGCAAATCACTGTGTACAAATACTTAGCACGAATTCTACTGTTCCGTGGGTTACTGTAACATCAGATCTCATCCGTTCTTCTACAATCGAATGGTTAAAAAGTGAAGCTAATTCCCGCTACAGTAGATCCTCTGAATTTATCCCTCCAATTCAGAGGACCTCGTCCCGTATATCACTCTCCATCATAGCTTCTAGTAATGCGTACAGTACAGAAACAAGGACGCGCACGCCATGAAAGCTGAGATGAAGTTTTGCGTGGAGAAAACGACACGGCTGCGTCGATCATGACTGGCTAGCTCGTGGAAAATTTCAAAGCAGAAACCACTAGACGTATGTATTTTTGTTTCTTTAGGGCCCGTTTGTTTCCAGGCCTCTAAAAATTAGACAGGTCACATCAAAGAGAATCTTACTATTTAATACTACTTTTATTAATTTAATGACAAAACCTATGTCACGACCCCCTCTAATTTGCGAGACGAATCTAATGGTCATAATTAATCTATGTTTTGCTACAGATGATGCTACAAGTAAACATCTTCTAATCACACCTTCATTACACTCGTTGGATTCGTCTCGCGAATTAGATAGAGAGTCTGCAATTAGCTTTGAGATTAGACTTTATTTAAGACTCCAAAATGACAAAATTCTCTTTGATGTGACCCTCTAAAAATTAGATGCTGGAAACGAACGCACCCGAACTGAAACCAGCAGCAGAGGTAGCTGTCCAGCAGAAGCAGAGCAGACGAAATGTGTAGAATATTCGGGAAAGTTGCATGAGCAGCTGAGTGGATGGGTCCTTGTTCTTCCCTTGTACTAGTACTTAGTAGCAAAAAGAAAGAAAGAAAGAAAGAAAGAAAGAAAGTGGTAGCTGCTGCAGCGGATGAGATGCAAAGGTTGGTTATTCTTATTCGTATAGGATGTGTATATCCGATCCCATATTATATTGTCGGAATCTAGTGAATGTTCCTTGTCCCTGCTTGGCCAAGGCCTACATGGATTGAGAGAAAGAGAAAGGAATAATTTTGATGCATGGGGGAAAAAAGGAAGGGTAAAAAAAAAAAAACTAGTAGTAAGTAGCAATTATAGCAGCATGTCTGACTTTGCTGGGAGCCTCTTGTAGAAGTTGAAGGGTACGGAAGGCTGCTTGCTCCTGAACCTCGGGTGTCGGAGGAGGTAGAGTCCGAGGACGACGGCGACGACCTGGAATGGCGTGACGTAGAGCACGACGGCGAGGAGGAGGGAGAGCAGGATGAAGATGGCGGTGGCGCGCGGGTCTCTCCAGCTGAGCAGCGCCTGCGCCCTCTCCCCTGCGTGGCGAGGTCCCCGACGACGGTCTGCACGCGTCCGGCGACGCTGCGGAGGCGGTCGTAGCGCATGCGGACGACGTCGGATGGCTTGGTGGTGGGGAAGGTGTCGAACTCCTCGTCGAGCTCGTCGGGGTGCGCGAGCTCGGCGTAGGAGAGGAGGGTGTCCATGTGCGGCGGCTTGGTGGGCCGGCGGCGGTAGTTCCAGAGGCCGATCATGAAGAGGTAGAGGAAGGCGGTGGGGAGGATGAGCTCCGGGTAGCAGAGGAGGATGAGGAAGAGGACGTGGACGAGGACGGTGGTGAGCGGGTTCTTCCACTTGCAGATGCCGTCCATCCACCTGGCGACGGCGACGGCGCCGGAGAAGAGGGAGGTGACGCGGTGGAAGTTGGCCTTGCTGCGGCGGAGGCTGAACATGTGGGAGTCGACGTCGAGCATGTACTCGACGACCTCCCTCCGCAGCGGCGGCTCTGCTCGTGCGAGGCGCGTGGCCACCATCTGCATGGCCTGGAAGCGCAGGTAGTCCAGCTGCAGCACGGAGATGGGGTGGCTGTAGTGCATCTTGGGCAGCAGGGGCCGCGCGTACTGGCCCAGCATGTTGGCCCAGGCCGTGCAGGTGAAGCGCACGGCCAGGTGCAGCTCCCCTGTTTTCTTCAACCCTCCAGGTGTGAGCGCCATGAGCGGGTAGAGGTGCGTGTACACGCGATCCGTCTCCAGCGTGGACAGCCTGACTCGCACCTTGCCGATGCGCTGGTCCGGCTTGCTGTCCTCCAGGACGTGGCCGTTGTTGAAGACGGCGACGGTGAGCACGGTGCAGGAGTCGAAGACCTCCCAGGTGTACTGCTCGTTCCACACAGGCACAGGCACAGGCGAGGAGGAGAGGAGGATGGTCCGGGTGCGGACCCACTTGGGCCCGTACTTGGCGACGCAGTAGGGCGTGGCGAAGGCGGCGGGGAGGTTGCGCGCGCCCAGGATGCCCAGCTCCAGGATGCCGATGGAGCCCTTGCGCAGCTTCTTGGCGGCCGGGTTGAGGTCGCTGCTGTAGTGCGTGGGCTCGTCCAGCACGTGGTAGGCAGTCTCCAGGCTGAGCCGCAGCTGGATCTTGCTCGCAAACATCTTTTCTCTGTGGTGCTGGTGCTGGTGCTGGGCCCCGGCCTCGTCCACCGTGAGGTGCCTCGACAGGTTGAACCACTTGGGGTCCACGGCCTTGGCCACGTCGTTGCGGGCCACGAACGGCGCCGCCACCGGGATCACCACGCGCCCCACGGGGTCTCCGCGCTCCTCCACCGTCACCACCAGGGGCTCCTCGAACGGCTCCGCGGCCACGAACATGAACTCCTCGTTCCACACGGGGTTCGGCTGGGGCTGAGGCCGGGTGCGGCGGACCTGGCTGCCCAGCTGGATCTTGGCGATCACTGCAGATCCAGATCCTCCGATCCACCAGATCCTCCAGGAATGATGTCCTGCGCCGCCATGGCCACCGCCTTGAGGTACATGAGCTTGGGCGAGTAGTACACCTTGGCGCGCGTGTTGCTCAGGCCCTCGAGGGACAGCGAGTGCGCGTCCGAGTGCCACGCCTCCGCGAACACCTCGTCCGCCTGCGTGCCGAACCACACCGCCAGCATGATCTCGCCGTGCCGGAGCTTCTCGCCCGACCGGTCGCCCAGCCGGTACCACTGCGGCGCCAGCGGGCTGTCGGGGGCAGCCGGCTCGGGATGTCCGTCACGTCGAAGGCCACGCGCCCAACGAAGTCGTCCTTGATCATGTCCTTGTCCTTGACCACCACCTCCAGCTGGTTCGTCTGCACGTGCGTGCGGGAGAAGGCGAAGGTCTGCCGCCACACCGGGTTGGGATTCTTGTCGAGGTGCCTGGTGATGCCCTTGAAGTTGCCCACCTTCACCTCCACGAACGGGTCCAGCGCGCCCGTCACGTCCATGGTGGGAAGGTCGCGCGCCTTGATCACGCTCACGAACAGGTACGACATGGCCTCCACCATGTCGTACGTCGAAGCGATCTTCGCCGCCGCAGCCGCAGCAGCGCGCGGGCCCATCTTGGCAGGAAGAGGAGGCTTCGTCTCAACCAACCCGAAAGCTCCGCCTGCTGGTGGTCCTGGAGGAGGAGGCTTCGACGGCATCACCACCGTCTGCCCGGGAGGCGGGGGCGGAGCGGCCACCGCCTGCACACTGCGCCTCGTTCCTCCTTGCTCCTTTTCCTTGGGCACCGTGCGGAACACCCGAGGAGGAGGAGGCGATTGCTGCTCGCCATGTCCGCTGCCCCCACCACCAGCCGCTGCGGCGAAGGCGGACCTGACCAACCTTTCCGCCGCCGGCTCAGGGTCAGGATCTACCTGCTGCTGCTGCTGGTTGTTGGTGAGATTGGCACCACCACCACCACCACCACCACCACCAGAAGAAGAAGAAGAAGAAGATTCAGCAGGAATCAGGTAGATCCTGAGCGCGATGTCGCCCGACACCCGCGAGAAGAGCCCGCGCTTCTCCAGCGGGTACCTCTGCAGCACGGCCTCCTCCGGGGACGCCGCCGCCGACTCCGCGTTGATGCGCACGCGCCCCAGGAACGTGTGGGCCCGCGCGGCGTTCTGGTCCTGCACCCGCCTGTCGTGCAGCACCGACACGTCCACGCCCAGAGACCCCAGCCGGGATGGATCCCGCACATCGAACACCAGCGTCTCGTTCCAGCACGGCGACCGCTCGCCGCCCTTGGTCGCCGTGCGCTGCCGCTGCTCGTCGAACTCCACCTCCACGAACGGGTTGCACGAACCGGAACCATCCTTGGCAGCAAGCTCCGATGCGTCGCCGATCTCCACACCAAGCTTCATCTCTCCGTCTTCTGCTTCTCACCTAGTACTAGTATTTTACTGATTGACTCCTCAAATACTCCTCTGTGGACTCATCTCAGCCTCCTACTACTACTACTACTATTCAGCAGGCAACGCGATTTATGGTCCTCTCCCCCTGCTCTGCTCTGGTCCCCCCTCTCTCGCCTCCAACCCAGGGACCACAGGCCACACAGCAGCACAATGGATGAACAAATGGAGGGGCCCACCCACCAGAGACGGACGTCCCGGCAGGGCAGGGCAGGGCACGGCAGGGGTCCTTTCCATTCCAACCGAATAATGAATCGTCGGTTGGGCCATCGTCCTCTTCCATCATCATGAAATTGCAAAAAAGATACTCTATCCTCACCGCCATGCCTTCCCGTCCCTAGTGGAATGACCATGACATATAATTCATCACCAAACCATCCAACTTTCTTTTCTACTTATTCTACTAGAATTAACACTTTCTACTACAGTCCCTTCAGGGCAGGAGACGAACGCATCCCAACCAATCATAGGAGCTGTCCGGACGGACTCTCCTAGAATCACTTTATCAGTACCCTATGTCTAGGGCAACAACCATTCCCATCGGATTATATATCCAACCAACCACCCTCAGCTCATGCGCCTCTTACACGTAACTTTGTTTTCCCCAAAGTGGGAGGAAGGGTTTTAGACCTGCCATATCAAAAAAAATTTTTAACTTACAGCTATTCCCTGTTCCTACAGGCTAAAGAAAAACTCTTCTTCCAACATAACATCACTAATAAATGGAGTACTAGTTAAACTTGATAAGGAGGTATATACATCCATCGAATGCGACCGATCCAGCAAGCAGATTCTACTTACTTTAATTCCCCTTTTCTCAGCGACGTGTAACGCTTCCCGTGGTATGTATGCAACAAGCTCCATCCATCAGTGTCAAAAAATTCTTCTACTACTACCAAGTCAAGATGAGATATGTGATGCCTTCCTTTTCTTACAATTATCATGTTATCGTTTCAGCTAGGGACATGGAGGCCGTGGACTTTATTCATTTCTTGATGATATATCGAGTTTGCTACCGTCACCTTTTTCCTTTTTGGATTGCATGGGGCTTGTGCTCCTCTCCTCCAACAACAAGCTACTCCTCAAAAATATTTTTAGTTAGAGTGATGATGCACTGCTGAAAGGTCGACAAGGAAATATTTTAACATTCAGGGCCCGTTCGTTTCCCTATCTAATTTTTAGAGGGTCAAATCAAAGAGAATTTTATCATTTTAGAAGTACTTAAATAAAGTCTAATCTTGAAACTAATTGCAGACTCCCTATCTAATTCACGAGACTGAATCCAACAAGGGTAATTATGGTGTTATTAGAAGATGTTTACTCGTAGCATCACCGTATCTAAACATAGATTAATTAGGATCATTAGATTCGTCTCGCAAATTAGAGGGGGTCGCGACATAGGTTTTGTTATTAAATTAATAAAAGTATCTACTAAATAAGTAAGATTCTCTTTGATGTGACAAGATATAAATTTTAGAGGGTGGAAACGAACGGGGCCTCATTCATATTGGATACTTATTAGTATTGACGCTGCTACTAAGAAAGGTTGAGTTTGAATCTGATGAATACAAACATTGCTGACTATTGTTGATGGGGCGTGCCATGACTCATAATATTTATATTTGTTCTGGAACTCAAACCAAACGCTCGCATGCTAACTAATCAAATCTGTATCATTGGTCATAAAAAACAAATCATCCAACGACCTTGCACGCACGCTTGAAGATCAGCCGACAATAGCAGTTTTGTGTCACGACCGACATTAGCCTTTTCAATTATTATTAGGAAACAAAAGAAAAAATGGAGTTTACTGGTGGTACCACCGGTTCGCAACCATCTCTGTATGCTTTACCTCACCTGTGTCTGTGTGCACAAGCGAAAAAATAATTTGCACAAAGGAAAGGAAATGATTCCCATGAGCGAAAGGTATGCCGCAACCGACGCTTGGACCATCCCGTTGTATGTTTTCCATCTAATAATGCTGCCTGTCCAGTCCAAGATGATACTTGCCCTGTCGGTACGCCTAATGTTTTGCTCGTATCACGCACCGTCAATCAAATAAAAATATATATTATATTCAGCATCAAATACAACTGGTTGAAGAACGTTTCTATCTTGTATTTTTTTACTTTTATATAAAAAATAAAACGTATTTTTGACCAAAAATGTAAATTATATGTTTATTGTTTTTAGACAAAGAAATTATGTTTTTTTAGAAACGACAAAGGAATTATGTATTTCTTGTGCTGTGGACTTAAAAGGATCATCCCTTCGCTTCCCTGATGAACTGGTCCGGCCTCCTACCGGAGTGAGAATGAATTGGGTACTACTAGAATAGAAATGGGCTTAGGATCAAAGCAGGCCCAACAAAATCTCTCTCTCTCTCTCACTCTCAAAGAAAAAGAAAAAAATAGTGTGCGTCACCTCACCCACACACAAGATATTATAAAAAAGTCACTCGCAGGAAGGGAAGAATAGAGTAAAAAAGTCAAACTACTTTAGAGAAAGGGAAGACCAAGCATAGCATGGGAACTCGCAGCCCAGCTGAGCCCAGAAATTCGAATTTTTTGAGCGGTTTGGTTTGGGTGGGAGCCAAACTTTTCAAACTTGGCCTCTTGCCTTTGCAGGCAAAACTGAAACTGGCCGAGTAGAAGAGCGAGTGACTGACAGAAGGGGGCATCTCTCTCTCTCTCGTCTCTCCCGGAACGGAAACTGCTGCTGCCGCCGCCGACTCACGGAGGAGAGGTCGGCACGGCAGCTGCCTCCGGCCTCAGCGGAAGCTTCTCCGCCGCCAGCTTACCTCCCCGCAACTCCTCCCCCAAACCCTAGAATAGATTCCTCCCTCCCTCCCTCGGTAAGACTGTCACAGCTTGGATCTCGCTCGCCGCAGATTCGTCGCTCCATTTTCCTCTCTCTCTCTCTCTCTCTCTGCTCTGTTTCAACAATTGGATCTGCTGCTGCTCCTCTTGCTTACCGACTTCCCGCAATTCAGCTTCGCAGGCGGACCGCCGGAATGGCTGCGGGAGGTGGCGCCGCCGACGAGCTGCTGCTGGGCTTCAAGGAGGACGACGCCATGAGGTTCATCTTCGGCCACGAAGTCATGGCCATGGAGGATCACGCCGCCTTCGACAGATCCCTCATGGAGCTCCAGGTTTTCAAGGAGGTCTTCTACAGGAATCACACCTCCGATGCTGCCGCCGCCCAAATGGACCTTAAACTGCCAGACTCATCTCTGTCACCCAGATTAGATGCACCAAGCCAGCCTCCTCCTCCTCCCCTCCCGCCCCTCAAGCTGAAGCGCAGCTCATTGAGCCCCAGCTCCAGGTCCAAGACCCCGACCTGGATTCTGCCTTGCAGGGCTTCCGAGGTTGCTTCCAGGCTGGAGCTAAGCATGCGCCTCATCAGCAACACTTCTTCGGTGCAGGGCTTGTTGACAATGCGCCTCAAGACGTCACACCTGGCTTGGGTGGCAGCACCAGCACTAGCGTCGTTGATGATCCCATGCCTTCCTACGCAGAAGCACTGGCCGAGATCTCAGAATTCCAAAGTGCCACCACTCTTCTTTCAGATCCCTTTCTGCATCCGTGGTTCCACGATCAGCCTCAGTTCCCCACTGATACGTGCTTAACTTTTGACCAAGGGCTAACACTTCAAACCACGCATCTCCTTTCCACGCCAGATATCTATGACAAACCAGGTACCGACACAGCAATGCAATCCCAATTTTGGTTCAGCCCTGGCTCATTTGCTGAACTCGGCACCGTTGGCCACAACACCACTCCTGAGCCAAATATCACTTCTCTCGATGATGTTGATCTACACTCTGCCTCAACAGTTGTCTCATCCAAGAAGACGCTGGGCAGGGACCTCCCTGACCAGCTGGAAGCACATGCCCATCGCCTCTTCAAGGATGCCGGATGGACTATAAAGCCACGGAAAAGGAATGACAGGGCCAAGATGGCATGCTATTTCACAGCACCAAACAGGGAGGTGGTTCACACCTCGCTCACTCAGGCCTGGAAATTTTGTGGTAAGAAATTATATCAAGCATCAGCAGATTCAATAAGAGGAGGCTATCCTAAGGAGTGGTCGGATGTTGATTCATTTTGGAAGGACCTCACAGATACAATGAGCATCGTTGATAAGATGCTTCTGAACCAGCAGAATGTGCTCACGCTTCTTCAGCGCTGGCAGATTTTGGACCCTTTCATTGCTGTTGTCTTCATCAGCAGGAAAGTCACCGCGCTGCAACAACGTAAAACTCTTAGAGCTGTTGACAGCTCAACTGTTGTTCTTGAAGACAGCACAATTATGCCATCACAAAGCAAGATGATGCACAGAGCCAGCGATTTATTGTCTAGCCAGATGACTCATTCTGCTCCTGTCATCACGGACTCCGATTGCAGCACACTAGCAACTGAGAGCTACAATGGTCAACAAGCTTTACAAAGCTGTCATGATATTGATGATATCGACAAAGCTTCGAATTGTGACCGAACTGCAAGTCACACTTATGAAGGTAGTAATGCAAGGCAAATATATGCCCAAGCAAATGTTGCTAATACTGTGAAAAAGCTGAGGAAGAAGTCCAAAGAGATATCTGCTATTGATGCAAGTGGACTAGATGGGATACATTCTCAGTGCTTTGAGACCACGATGGAGAATGTATTTGGCCATGCCAGCGATGTTGGTGTAGCAATCATGGACATGCCTGCCTTGGGAAGCATATTAGCCTCTGAAGATCATGATATGTGTTCAAGCGTCGGTGCGCAGAAAAATTATTTGAAAGCTGAATCAGAATCAGAGAAGCTACATGATAATGACCAGAGCAACAACTGTGATATGTTGCTGCCTTCAGAGAGCACACAACTTAGGGAATACAGTATATTCGCAGAAACCCACCATATTGCAACCGTGCCAAATGCCACAGCCACCCCTGATGACATGGTCCAGAAAAAATGTCTCCATCCCATGGACAGTCTTCAACGGATTCACGAAACGTTACATTAGGCAATGTTGTTCCTTTTGAATTATCCCATGAATGTAATGCGACTGTTCTGGAAACTGATCTAACTCATGAGTTACAAACCTGCAAGGTAGTCACTGGTAAATGGATACGTAAAAGTTGGGAGAAGTATGTGAAGAAAAGACCTCGTGAGCTGCGGATTAATGATGATGACCTTTTGATCACAGCTATCGTGAAAAACAAGGATCTCAGCTCCTGCCATAAATTTGCTGCAGGCTTTTCAGGGGTGAAGAAGTCAAAGAAGCATAAGAAACAAAAGAGAGGCAATAAGATACTATTTAAAACGACTGGAAAAACAGGGACAAACCTATTGGGTGGGAAGAGGATAAGTTTGGCTCGGAAAACTGTCATCTGCTGGTTGATTGCCACTGGCTTTCTGAGTGTAAAGGATGTTATACAGTACTGGGATTCAAAGAGCAATAAGGTTGTAAAGGATGGGAGGGTTACCTGGGAAGGCATTGTTTGCAATTGTTGCACAAAAACACTATCTGTATCTGACTTCAAGGCTCATGCTTGTTGCAGCCAGCCAAAGTCAACGTCGGGCCTCTTTTTACAGTCTGGCAAGTCATACACTTTGTGCCAGGTTGAGGCTTGGTCTGCTGAATTTATGAGCAGGAGAAACAATGCATATGGTAGAAGAGTTGAGACAATAGACGAAAACGATGACACGTGTGGTTTCTGTGGAGATGGCGGTGAATTACTTTGCTGTGATAATTGTCCATCAACGTATCATCAAGCTTGCTTGTCTACAAAGGTATCTAGCTCGCCGATGGTGATTATGTGCGCAATACTTTGATATTTGTTTCCATTCACAGATGTGTGAAGGTGTTTCCTAATTTGCTATTTTTGCCTTTCCTTTCAACTTGCAGGAGCTTCCAGAAGATAGTTGGTACTGCCACAATTGCACTTGTCAGATTTGTGGGAGATCAGTTAGTGAAAAAGACATTTCAACATTCTCAGCTGTCTTCAAATGTTTACAGTGTGGAGATGCATGTAAAGTTTTATCAACTCTTCTCTTTCATATTATCACTGCATAATGATTTCTACTGGCACTGTTCATCCTTCCATAGTGCTTACTGGCATTAGCTGAGAGTGGGGTTTGTACCTTGCAAGCTTTTGTTAACTTTGCTGCCCATCTTCGTTAACCATTACTTTGGGTGGAAATAGAGTTCCTTCGGGAAACTTGTTCTCAGCTCTCACACTAACTGTTTTATAGGGAACTTCAGCTGTTTATAAATTAAAAGGGGCTTGCACCTAATAGCTGCACTTTCTTGGCTAGTGATTAAGCTTTAGATATCTTTGAGCTGAAGCCCTCACAAGGCCTAAGAAGAAGAGGCACATGATGGTTTCTGATATTGTTCAAATTAGTGAATGCTGAATTCTTCGTTGTGCATTGCAGATTAATCTTTCGAAACTTGTCCTTGACTTCCATTTGATATACTCTCTCTTTTTCCACTGGCAGACCATGACACCTGCCTTGAGGAGGGGAAGCTACCGTTTGAGAGTAAAAGATCTGACCAATGGTTTTGTGAGAGGCACTGTAAAGAGGTAATTCTTATTTACTTTTAGATATTGTAAAGATGTATCTTTATTTGCTTTACTTTGTCATGATGATGTTGAATGGTGCGAGCTGCTTAAGCTAGTTAGAAACTGTAGTTTCTTTGTGGTTCTCCTTCTCTGTATAGTCAAAAAGGATTCATATAGTGGAATGCTTAAGCTAGTTATTTGTACCTAGGAGGTGAGAACTGAATAGCACCGCATCTATATCATATGGTTCACAAGACTCAAACCTACCCAAACATTGGAATTGAACAGTACACATATCATCTCTTGTTCCTTTGTCCATTCAGTGCTCATTGCTGGCAATACCTCAACATCCATTGGGATCATTCCTTATACTTTGACACCATAATGCAAGCTAGAGATCAGTGGCTAAACAAGTTCTTCATGGAAATCTTTGCAACAGCGGCCTGAAAACTGTGGAAGCAAAGGAATTCTAAAATCTTTAGGCATACGATTCCAACTTTTGACTCTTGGCGAACGGCTTTCATCGCTTCAATGAGGCTTCAACTGTACAGATACAAGAATGAAGACAATCCAGATTTAGCTCATTGGATAGACTTTCTAACTAGAACACCTTTTCTTCTTTTGTACAGCAAAAGTGCTCTCTTACAGCTCAGCTCTGCTTTTGTAATACTCTACTAACCCGTTGTACATGAGTTTTTATATATCTAATATAGCACAGTAGGGGCTTCCCCTACTGTATTTCCATTAAAAAAACATTGGAATTAATTGGGCCACTTGAATTTATTATACTCTCAATCCTCAAAGATCACATGCCAATTTGTATGGTCATTAAGGATAAATGTAATCAGCACCTTAGGGGAACACAAAAAAGTACGCATATTCCCTTTCTCCACAATTATTTGTCATCCTGGAGTTTCATAGAACATTTTCTATGAATCTAGATTAACCACATGTCTAGGTTCATGGAACACTGTATGAATCCTTTTTCGATGCGAAACATTGTATGAATCTGGACACCATAAACACATCCATAATGACAAGTAAACTGGGATGGAGGGGGTATTATTTATCACCTCTTATGCACTCCTAACATATAACAGGTTAACCATTTCAACTTTTTTTTCCTACTCTTCATTTTCTTTCATATTAACTTTTTTTTTCCTGTTCTTGTTACTAACAGATATTTATTGGACTAAATAGCCGTGTTGGCGTTGATAACATTCTTGACAATGGGCTTTCATGGTCCATATTGAAGTGCAACAATGATGGGAAAAAGCTGCATTCTGTTCGGAGGATTGCCCGTTTGACAGAGAGTAATACAAAACTAGCTGTGGCTCTTACTCTATTGGAGGAATGTTTCATTCGTATGGTGGATCCTCGAACTGGTGTGGACATGATACCACATGTTGTATACAGCAAGGAGTATGATTCCTTATCCTCTCGTAATTTTCGTTCTCCTATTGCTTCATTTTTTTTTTGGGTTTATAATTGTTCTTGCACAATATGGGTAGTTTAGATGCATGAGCTAAACAATCACATTGTAATGTTGGGGGCATATATTTTAGCACATGCATCTAAACTACCACAATTGATTTATTTGTGCTATACTAGAAAATTGAATTACAAATTTTGCTGGTATGTAAAGTACTCCTCCCTTACCAAAAAAACTAATCCTGCTGTCCTAACGACAGCAATTTGGTAAGGGAGGAGTACAAGAGTAAATTCGACAATACTAGAACTACTTGCGTCATTGTATTTAGAAAACTGCAACTTTTGATGGTTGTTTTACTTGTCCCTTTGTTTCAGAAAACTACTACTTTTATGCATGGTCCCACCTGTCAGAAGTTGTAGTTCTCTGTAACAAAGGGTAAGAATAGTAGTAATTCTCTGAAATTGCCCCATAAAGTTATATTAATCTGGTACAACTACGCAACCAGTTATAGTTTTATGAAGTTTACTCAAAGCATAATGCTGTAATCAATTTTATTAATATTATTTTTTCTAATGTGCTTCAGTTAAGATAGGGTCAATTATCATATTCCTAAGAAATTTTGGATCTGTATTGAAATCTTATGGGTAAAATTTGAAATATACTAACATGGAGCACTGCTCAACAGATCAAAATTTGCTCGCTTAGATTATCGGGGTTTCTATACCATAATCCTGGAGAAAGGTGACGAGATTTTATGTGTAGCTTCTATCAGGTAACTTCTTTTGTTGATCAAGTTTTTGACAGATTGGGCTATCATCTGAAGTATTCTTTAACTGAATTATGCATGTATCACTACCCACCCTTTTGTCATTTGTGGTTTTCCAGAATAAAAGAATTGCAGATTTTCAGCCCGTGAAATAATATTTATCAATGATAATGTTTCTTCCATTGTTGGTGATGATAAATCAAAGTAACCTATTTATATCTCATGTAGAATCCATGGAACTAAAGCAGCCGAACTGCCTTTTATAGCTACCTCTCTAGACTGTCGACGTCAAGGGATGTGTCGGAGGCTAATGGACATCATTGAAAAGGTACATTTAAACAGGAAAATGTGAACTTTACAATTATATACAGGTTATGCACTTCTCATGATCATGCACTGATAACTTCCTTCCATGGGAGTTCAGTGCATATAGATGCTAATGTATGAGTTTCCTCCATCTAAACTTGTCGGTTGCATTCTTTGCTTATGTTAAAACTAATGTTTGTTACCTATGTTCTTGATGTAAAATATATAGATTTTGACCATGTGAATTTTCCTTTCCTCTAAACAGATTCTGAGATCATTTCATGTTAAGATGTTGGTCCTTTCTGCCATCCCAGAGCTGGTTACTACATGGATGTCAGGATTTGGGTTCAAACCTATTGAAGATAATGAGAGGAAACTACTCCATAATGTTAACTTGATGTTGTTTCCTGGAACGTCTTTGTTAACAAAGCGATTGGATGGAATTATGACCACAAAACCAGGTTAATTAGCTGACTGCTTTACCAGTGGCCACATTTATGCCTTCTGGTTTATTTATCTGGATATATTTGTATCATGCATTCGTTCTAAATCTGAAATGCTTGAAACTATCCAGGTGAGGAAAAGGGTGCAAATCATGTTTCTGGATTATCTAATGGGAAAACAAGCGAGCATCTTGAACTCGATGACCTTGATTTATCTGGGACAGAGTTTAAAGCTGATATTTCAATGAGCGATCCATTCAGAACACTGAAACATGAATGTGGTCCAGCAGCATGGTTTCAGTCTACTAAGGTTTGGTCCATCAACACTGGATTAATGTCTTCATATCAAACATTGCTGTCAGATGGTTGCACATGCATATCCATTTCAACATGTCCATAATAATAGTTTGCTTGTATACCTGTGTAAGCTCTGCACGTTGTAATCCATTTTTTCTAAGTACTGGTGAACTGAGGATTGCACTAGCTTAGCGATTTGTTCATCAAGTGTTATTGTGTAGCGGCCAACATGTCATTCATTTATCTTTTTTTGAAATGTTCATTCATTTATCTTGTCCAGGATTTTTGCTAAATATGTACGTACTACCTCTGACTAATCTTTGTATTGTATTTTCTGCAGCTAGCTGTTGGGGAAGTGTGATATTCTTGCATATTAAATTTCGGGTCCTTTGCTCTCCATCGTTATGGGTTCCTCTTTATTGGTTTCCAAACTGTGGCTCAATTCAATTTGTAACAGCAAAACTTTATAAAAGCACGCTGATGTGTGCAGGCAGCTCTTTCAGGTATTCAAAATTTGGAATTTTTTGAATATTCCATTGAAAATTTTTGGATCTTGTCTACAGTAGTTTTTTTTTTCTTAGAAGTTTTGAAAGTGCACCTGAATTGCAATATTACCTGTTCTTCATTTCCTTCCTGTTGAACTTGTAAGCTCGAATTAAGTTTTGATTTGAACCTTATTGGTAGATCACAAGGAGTGCCTGCACATTATTTCCATTCCATCTTTTGAAATGATTTTTGGGCCTCTTTTTTTCTCATTAATTTCTTACCAGACAACTGGGATTGAATGGAGCCGGACATGGAAGTTGTTTGATTGAATTGACGAGACGGCAAAACCAAAAGCACAACAAGCAAAAAGTTTACAGATGATGTGCAAAACTCTATTCTGGATCACAGTACTCACCATAGATAAGGTGATTGTGTCTAGTCAGTCTGCTTCGGAGACATAGTTGATAGTACTTATATGTGTACACCATTGGGAGACTATGTCATTCAACCATACTAAAGCGATTGCTGGGCACAAAGAGGAGTACACGAGCGGAATGCTTTTGACCCTTGATAGCATCTTGCAAAGCAGTCGAGTTATTTTGAGTTTTGAGGCTCTATAGAAAAAGAGTACTTTGTGGGCTAGACTGACGGATCGGACATTAAGCCGTGAGCTTTGTTCGTTGTAATTCTACTGGTATACAAGTAGTGACGGGATGCCTGACGAGCATCTTGGTCGAGCTTCAAGTTCCCTTGTTGAGCATTGAACAGATTCTGTATCAGAACTGATTGCAGCAAAGCAAGTTCTTATTGCATGCCACAAATTTCGAATTGTACATGAATTGTGAACTGATCAAAACATTGTAACGCGAGATAGCGCTCCTCCTCTAAAACTGATTGGGTGCTCGAATTCTCGATCTTGAAATACAAGCAGTCGCTAATCTTCTAGTATTTCAGTATGTTGCTGTGAAGAGAGATTACACTAATAGCGTTAGATCATTATAGCCTTATTAACAATGCAGTAGAACAAAGCAAGCGGCGTTGGCCGTTGGAGCATGATAAGATCAGAGCACAAGAACTGAAACTAAAAAAAGAGGACTGAAACTGAAGTGGGAATTTATAGGGAAAAGTACCCAAATTGTACCAAGTATACTGTAGGGGAAGGAAGAAAGCAAACACTTGACAAGCATTTCATTTCAAAAGGAGGAGAACAAGAAGGCTAAGCTATGCAGGCAGAGGAATGTCACTCGGAGGCCTGCTCCCCGGCGTCTTGGTCGAGCTGAGACTGGGACTGGAGGGGCGGCAGGAGCTGGGACTTGCGTCGGGTGTCGCGGGGCGGGAGCGGGACGGCGAGGAAGTGCTTGGTCTTGGAGATGGGGCGGGAGCGGCGGAGCTCGACGATGTCGCCGACCTTGAACTGGTTGTCGGGGTCGTGGGCCTGGTACTTCTTCTTGATGCGCTCGCGGCGCTTGTATTTCGGGTGCGGCGCCAGGCGCACCACCTCCACCCCCACCGTCTTGTCCGCCTTGGTCGTCACCACCCGCCCCGTCATCTGCTTCAACGCCTCGATGCGAAGCGCCGCAGTGCCTCCATTGCCGACGACCACGGGCTGGACCTGGACCCTCAGGGGGGACACGAAGGGGAGGTGAGCAGCATGCTATGGCCTCTTCTTCTTCCTCCTCTCTCGCGACTTTTTTTTTTTTTTTTTTGAAACACTCTCTCGCGACTTCGCGAGCCAGAGAAGAGACGGGGATAAGGTTTATAATCTTCCTCCACTGTCCAGTGTCCACTCTCTCGGCTCTCGCGAGCGGAAAGGAAATGGGCTTTCCCAAATGGCGTCATCCTCTGCAGCCCGGCCCATGGTGCCAACTAAGTTTTCCCAATCCACAGGATGAAAATCACCGGTGTAGAAAAAAAAGAGGCTTACGTTACGGATCCATCATCACACCACCTTGTACTAATGTTTTTTCACAGTAAGGAAATGGAAATGGAAATCACAGGGGAGGGAAAAAAGAATGAGTCTTGCATAAGCCCGACGATGGATTAAAGAAAAAGCCTTTTATTATGTGGAAATGAATTGGTAATACAGATCCCCTGCCCTGCGAGAGAGAGAACGAACAACATCTTCCCTAGACCTAACCACAAAATTACAAAACCTTTCACTGTCGGTGGAATGACAAAAACAAAACCAAGTCCACCGACCAATACAACTTTGGTGGTAATTCTTACCACTCGCGTCACGTGTGCTTCCTTCTGTATACAAATACCAACCGGGCGGAATATCACACACTCGACCCTCCTCCACTGACTTTCCCCTATCCGCCGGTTGGTTGTGGACGAATAATAAAATCACACAAAGCATCCCTATACTCCGTATCTAGCTAATCTCTGCACAACGGCTGGCTCCAGGGCAGACATGCACTGTTCCCACCCACCACTTCCAAGCATCTAAGGCAAAACAATAACAGCTGTTATTCTCCCGTCACTAATCAAAATTAGCAACCGCCAAAGAAAAACCAAATTTACCTGCTTATAGCCATTCAGAATCTGGCATACTTCATTGTGAAGACCTTCACTTTTAATTTCCTGGACACAAATGAAATGAGCTCATTAAGGAGTCAAAAACAGACTGATTTTAATTTCCTGGACACAAATGAAACTCCATGCAACTTACATTCCAACTTGCGCAGGCCTGGCAGATGTAAGCTAGTGAACCTACTGCTCCCGTAGGATTAGCTGCAACCTGAAATAAAACACATGGGATGTTTCAAATGCAACTCATGGGTATGAATAAATGCACTCAGCTGTAAACACTTCATCAGACGGCTGTGAATGTACCATTGCACACAAGCCATGGAAGGCATCCTCCTTCTCAAAATCATCTCTTATCCTGCATGAACCAAAGAAAATAAGTATCATCAGCAGGCATCAACTTATGGATCAAATGTTGTCGTGAAAGCTTGAAGACTAAACGTCCGTGGATGTATTTATACATGATCCAGAAAAGTAATGCTTATTTCAAGAAATAAAAAACCAAAGGGGGACTTACATGCACAAGGCATTGCACCATGCCTGCATGAAATGGTCCATATGAGGGGCCACGATGTCTGGACAGACCCAACTCAGCCTCCCAAGAGTGATTGCACTGTTTTCAAGAAGTGACTTGTTTAAACCCTGCCAACATGAGAAAAAATATATATAACTTAGGCATTCAGCTGAAATGTAACTTCAAAACATGATACACTTCAAAAACTATTTACCTCTGGGGATTTTAAAATTGGAACCAAGCATGAGACAACAGTGATCACCACCGGCGAAATCTCTTTGCCAATCTGGAGAGGAAAAAATTAGTGACATTGACCTGTATGCAGGAAATAACACATACCCAAATGCCCAAAACACAAACTATGATCACACAAAAATAAGCTTACGCTGAGCACAACTACTTACAAGTGCCATCTGGCAAGAGGAAACCCATGCAGAATGGTTGGAGCATTAGCATTGTTAAAATGGAAGTTAGCTCTTTGCAATTTCTTTTTGAGTCAATTTCACAAACCCACCAATAATTTGGCTTTATAGTCAGAAACCCACCAAATATGGTGTCTATTTCACAAACCCACCAATACTTTGGGGTGTAGTTTCACAAAACCACCTAGTAGCTCATCAAACCAAAAGGTATAAATAACCTAGGCACTAACCTTGATTGCTAATTCGCCAATAGCCCAACAGGCATTGTTAGCTACTGACACAGCATCCTTTACGGATTGAGGACTCTGCAACATTAAAATTTGTGAGAACAGTACAACAGTAATAATAGGAATAAAGCCATAACAATGTGTTTACCAATTGCTTTGCTGCAACAGTAAGGAATTCTTGAAGGCGTGGATGCAAATGTATTGGGCAAACCTAGTACATAAGGGTGTTAACTTTTTGTAGGACAAAAATTGTCTAGAAAGAACAAATTGTGAACTTTGTTAGCAGCCAACCCTAGAAAGGTCTCCAAGAAGGGCAAGTGCGCTTTGACGAACATCAGCAGCTTCATCCATACAGCATTGCAAAAGTAGATCTCTCAAATTGCTCTGTGCAACCTACATGTAACAAAGATGAAATGCATACAGCATATAAAAAATGTTCAGAATAATCATCTGTTAAAATTCCTTAACTGGTTAGTGTATACTTAATGATGAACAGAAACTTAAGGGACAAATAAAAATGTATTGACAAGCAACAAGTCAAAGCATATTCAATGTCGAAAATAAAATTTGCAGTTCTGCACTGGTTTTACCAAATATCAGTTACCTGTTAGTATGGATCATTACGAAAGAGTACTAAGTCTTACCAAAATCGACTTTGCTTTATGTCATTAATAAATAAATATATGATAACAACACAACAAGTGGAGAAGTGGAACTCTCTTTTCATAAAAGAATTGACAAACTCCTAAATCAGCTATCCTGATTTGACGACTGGTTTTTCTATCCAGCACATGTGATACAACATCGTTTAAAAGGAATCATAATTTATGTAAAAGTCATAATAGATGTTTCGTTAATCAAATGTATAGAAGAAAGAGAGATTTACAGATATCTAGCAATAGCAGAAGATCATGACCAAAAAGAAGAAATTACCAGGCTTTCGATACCAGCCCCAAGACCTTCTGCCAGTCCTGACAGTAGGTCCAACGAGCAGACAACAAATTCCCTATCATACAATGCACCAGCTGCTGTAGGATCAACCTGCATGTTGAAAAACTCAGCAAGAAACGGTAAAAAGTAAAGGTCAGCTTCATATCTTATGTCATTGGACCTTGTAGCACATTGTGTCGATTTTTCTTTCAGGTTACCTAGGTCCAGAAGAATTTATGGGACAGAAATAAAAAAAGTTCACAGGGTGTGGATCTAATAAGGTGACACTTTAATTTCTTCAACAAACCATAAAATGGCAAATATGTTTTTCATCAATTTATGAAACAACAAACAACTAAGGAAAATGTGAGTTTACCGTGATTGGAAATTAGGACTCGCTACAAAAAATCTAAAGATTTTATTGACTGAGGTTAACTGCTCACATGATACATTATAATAAAATATTAGAAAAATAGATATACTGGTGACAGCGATGCCTTATAGAAGGAAACGATAGCACCAACCTTCGCCAACTGCTGGGACTGGATAAGATTAATGCACCTCTGAAACACTGGATCGGCAAACTGAGCAAAACCTTGTCCCAATGCCTGAAAAGATTGAATTCAAGGCGTGTGATCTATTGGAAGATCTTCAGAAACATCTCAGGAAAAGGGTAAGAGGGCAATACAGTGTCATAAATCATTCACACTGATCTAGTTCGGTCTCAAAAAAAAAAGGCTAATGTTCCAAATTGTTACAATTAAACAAAAGTACTAAACAAACTATGCCAAAATTTTATTAAGACTTATATCCACATATAGTGCAACGGACTTACAACCAAGATAATCACAAATAAAAAAAAGACAATAAGACAGTGGATGCTATGCACCTGAACTACATAGATGGTTTGTACGGATCAAAATAAAAGTACCTGTGCGATAGATGTAAAGCATTCAAGAAGTGGAAACAGATCTTTATCAGAGTTGGAAAGTTGCTGCCATTTCGTGATCAAAGGAGGCATGAATATATCCAGATATTTCGCCTGCATAGCATCTCAAAAGAGTTATTAACCCAAAAAAACTTGAAAGACAATGAGTTGAAAGAATCGAGTTGCTTGCTCGGTGATATCAGAGAATAGGACATAGAAGAATTCATGTTGATATTCACACCTGATTTAGTTCTGCTCCAACAGCATCAGCAAGAGTACCAAGAGCATCATATAGTATCCGGAGGTTTCGTCTCTGCTCAGAAGAAAACACGAAATAGGATTAACAATATTGAAAACAGAAGTAGCAGTAATGGTATGTTGAAGTCAAGTGTGTTTGCAAAAGCGAAATATTTGAATTCTGAATAACCTGATATTTTCCATAGGCACACATGAGGTGCTGCAAAATTATTTCCAAACATGGCACTAACTCTTCTGCAGCTTCCTGAAAATAGAAAACCAATATGTATTACTGTACACAAATTTCCAGGGCAGAAGCAGTCAAAGACAATGTAAATTACCTCTTCAAGAGTTGCAAATGCTGAGCAAGCAGCCTCCTGCACTCTTTTGTTAGTATCCAAGATCCTTCTGAGCAATCCCATCAATATCTTATCAAACTGCTCACGACCATTTGGATGACCAAGGCTCTACACCGATAGAAAAGAGTACAATTCAACAATAATAACAATAAATGTAAGAGCTTTTTTAACCAAAATGTAAGAGCTGACAATGCATAAACGATAATCCCACATCCCTAGAACATTGTATGAATAGATGTTCCCTTGATGGAAGCCCTAGAACGACAGGAACAAGGATAATATCAGCAATAAAAGTGCCTCATTACCTGAACAATAAATTTGCTGTACCGAGAAAGGGTCCAACACGTAATACTTCGTATAAGTGGAAATTTATCATCAAGAAGTGGAATTAGAAAGGCTACAATCTGCATTTGAATAAAGACATGCTGTAAGCACAACACATAATAGAGGATATTTATCATCAAGAAGTGGGACTAGAAGAGCAACAACCTGCACATGTGTGAATAAAGAAATGTTGTAAAATGCACAGGATTTTACTACAATTTTATAGCTATGAATCCAATCTGTACAATCTGAGTGTTATAACATACGTTAAATGATAATCTCATGATGAGATCTTTACCAGTACTAGTTTATAGCATTACGTCAAAGCAGAGGAGATAGATGTTAGGTACTCTAGCAACATATGTGGGCATAGCAACAATTATCAGCTCCTCAAAGTTACCTGAGGAAGGAGGGGATATAGTCCATTAATGCACCCTTCTGCTATAGCACCAAGAGAAAGAACAGCAACTTCCCTCTCCTTCCATGAATCATCATCTGTCCGAGCCAAATTTTGCTGCAAAATACAGAAATTGGTGTACACCTTTTAACAAAAAGATACAACACTAGACACAGCATGGAATACCAATCACTATAGAAAAGTCATCCAAAGATCTGTACACTTGGACAATCATCCAATAATATCAGGACAAGCATTCTGCAAAGTGAAAACAGCCATCACTCAACAATAAGTAGTTTAAAGATGGATATTTCAGGACTCCTGACAATCAGGCAACTTTCATGAATTTTCTAGGTTTTCATGCCATTCTAGTTGGGCCATGTACACCTCTAGGGGTGTAGAGGCTGGGACCGAGGTTCCATTATCTAAAAAAAAATGCCATTCTAGTTGACTAGTGCAATAATAAATGTTTCCAAAGACTGAAGTAAATTCAAAACTTCAACATTGTTAGGGAAATCAAATATGTGCATCAAAAAGCAATCATAACCCACATGATATACCAAAAGCTAGGGAGAAGGCTAAATTTTTCACAAGAAAATTGTAATAGATCAAAACATAAGGAGTAAAATTACCTCAATCAGTGGCATTAAATTCGGAAGGATGTCATCACCAAACACGTTAGACAGCACATCCAACCCTGCAGCACTACATTTCCGCAAATTCCAAATATTTACAGCATCGTCATCATCCTGCTTATATCAGCAGTTTGTTTTCTTTGTCAGCTGTGTTAACAAACGCAATACAGCTGTTTAAAGAGCAAAAAAATTCTGAACTCACATCATCTTCTCCAGTTTCAGATCCATGTAATCGAGAAGCATGGAAGCGGGGCTTCAGATCCTGTTACACATTATCACCTCTCAATCACAAAGAAAACAAACATGACATAAGGGTTGAAAACTTAAAGGCTACTACAATTTATTTCCACGTATAAATAAACAAAGGCATGAACCCAGTTAATACAGCCTTACTTCAGCAGCGCATCATCAGAGGCTCAATTTATAATTTATAATGGCAGTGATAATTTACTTCTAAGTACAATAAATAAATAAAAACTGAAAGTTCTCCAGCATCCTACAATGCCTTTTATAGTTGACAGGTACAAACTGCAAGGTTAATTTATCTTGTTAAGTAAAATGTAACAGAATAGCCCAAACTAGACATAGCCTAAGAAAAACATTATGAATCACCACCCCACCACCAAGAAAGATTCATCCCCACCCTGCTGCCTCTTTTGTGAAAAGAATTAAATCTATAGTGAGCCCCATTCTAGTGGGTAAGCGCACGTCTAATGATTGATGACCATAGATGGATGTATTCATTAAGCCATTAACATTGAGAACGATTGTTCCCAGAAATTCATAACCAACCTGATCCCTATCGGGGAAGGATTCGTCTTCCTGAAAAATATAAAATTTATCAGTGACTGGCGATCTGCTGGTCAAACATGCAAGACAAATAATTTACCGCACCTCAGCATCAGCAAGTGATTCATCATCATCAGCATATACCATGTTGGATAACAAAGTCTAGAAAAAAATGCAAAATGTAAGAATTTAGAACCATCTCCAAGGTACATATGTGCTCTTTTGAAGACATAGACACATACCGGGATTAAGCGTGGCAAGAACTCCCGTAAGCCTTCAGGAGGCATGCTTACATCACAATATGCAGACCTGAAACATATAAACAGCAGTTAGAACATTACACAGAAGTTTGCAAACATAGAAAGGCCTCTGATTCCTAACTACAATTTTCAATTTAGGATTGGCTCCCAAGCAGAACATGGCAATTAATAAAATGAGAAGACAAATAATAATGAAACCCAAGAATTTGAATCAGCAATTGATTAAAAATCAGTTCAATGGAAGTTCCTAGATTCACTATTTTCCTTCAAGAGAATTCTTAGGTGCATTGTTCGTAAAATAGATCATACATTCATTTCTGATATCATGTTGGAGTACCATATTTTTAGAAAACATACCAGAACTCACAAGCCTCCAGAGCAACTTCATCATCGGAATCTTTATTAGCTTGGAGGATCAATTCAGTAACATTTTTTAGATGTGGCTGTGCTTTCAATATACAATGTCAGATCCAGCATGAGCAACTTAGTAACAGGCAGCAAACATAATGTATTGATTTTACCTCCAAAATTGATGGCCGCACTTCAATGAGCTGAACCCAGGCCGAACAAACCTAACAAAGAAACATAAAGGATAATCAGAGATAGAACAGACAATTGAGGAATGATAATTGGAATATGTGCTTAGAGACGAATCATGTAGGAATATAAAATCAACGTCAATCATATAAAATTCATTTATATGCTTGTAAATTCTGTGTAATTCTGGTTATATCGCTAGTATAATGATGTGGTGAATACCAGTTTCCGAACATCTGCTGAAGGGTCCTTTGCAAGGTTGAATAATCCCTGAAGGTAATGATCCATGGACATATAGAGTGCCTGCATGTACATACAAACAAATTAGTCAAATATATTGAAAAAGATAAGATGGAGTTCTATAGGAAGGCAGAGCCCATACCGACGGCATCACCACAATGTATTGGTTGATGCAGCCCAGTGATAGTTTTCTAAGACTTGCATGTGGAGACTGAAAAAACTGAAGGGAAAAAATACATATGTTAACATGAAAACAGGAAATACGATACATCAGACTGCAGAAACAGTTGGTGTACAAAAATATTTTGACCATTTATAGAGCAGAATGGCAATTGTTTGTGCAAGTAATCATTTATTTATGGATGGATAGTTGAATACAAACCTGCAGCATCCTCGGCATGAACACATTGATCGGTCGTTCAGGCAAACCAGGGACATCAACATCAAGCTCTTCAGGAACATCCTCGCAGATCTGTAATCAACAAGCAAGGTTCCAAGCACGTAAATAAGATAGTCATTACCGCATACTGCTTTACTGTGTATACAACTAGGAGTTCCTTCATGTTATCTACTCCCTCCGTTTCTTTATGTAAGGATTCCTAGAATCCCAATGCAAAAATAGTCAAGAGAAGAAAAGGTCACATATACCCCTCATTTTACACTAACTCATCAATTCATCACCAACCCAATTTTTTTCATAACTGTAGGAATGCCTACATTGTGAGAAATTTTGAATGCTTCAAATGCTTGCATTATGAGGCGGAGGGAGTATTTGTTAATGGTTCAAGATTCCAAAAACAGAAATTCAGAACTAAAACTCAAGTTTTGATGGCACATTACCTTGTATATAGCATCCATAGCACCTTCCATATGATCCAGATCATTACTGTCCAGACACTTGTGCAGGGCCTGAAACAACTCGATCCATCCAGCTACTCGAACAATTTGAAAAAGTACACTGATTACTGTTCCAACTGTGGACCTAATTGCCTTATTGGTTGCCCCTATACATGGCAACAGCTCAGATTTAACATATTGCTGAGATGGAGGAGACATGGAACTGAAAGTTGTCCGCAGATTGTTCTTCAACAGAAGGCCAGCAGCTTGTCTAACTTCAACAGACTTTCCCTGGTACAGACAGAAAATTTAACCAGATGCCAGCTAAACCACAAAAAGACACTAGCTGCATTAGCAATAGCAAATAGCAAATTTTGCCCCATTCACAACTAACAAACCACTTGCATGGCTACATCAACATGACACGTGAAATCACATATTCCTTGAAATGGTCCGAAAGTAATCTGGGGGAGGGGGAGAATAAGGGAAGCAGGCGGTCCACAATGTGCATCCTACACTGAGACCTTAGAGGATCTGTTGACTCAATTCACTGTTTACTATCCTTTTTCATAATTTCCATCAAATCTGAAATCAAACTCGGAAGTGGCGAGATACAAATCATTGACATAAGAGGAAGTAGCCCTATTCTATCAAAGTTTCAGAGTCCAGATGGCATAAACACTGCTCTGTAGACTTCTTTTGTGAGCGATTGCATCACATGCCTCAGTCCATTAAATGGCTTAAAACTACAGGCTATAGTCCTATGATCAATAGGTTCAACTAGACAAAGATAAATGTCCTTAGAACTGTTAAGCAGTTATGCAGAACTACATGGTACCATCGGAATTTCAAACAAACACTGGAAGTAGATATCAAACAAGCCAAGTGAGGAAGTTTTCGATGTGTGCTTATGACTGCTCAAGGATTCTCAACATTACCAGCAATTAATTTCGCATGTGTTTTGTCACGTGTTAGCATTTTAGATAAGCCAGTTCATGGGGCAACAATTTTTAAAGTGTAAAATTGAGAAAGGACAATACGTGATACTACTGCAATAGCAACTGGTATAGACACAAAAGATAAAAGCTAGTTACCCAATCAACATAGAATGGAGGCCTGTGTCCTACTCATTGCCTCCCTGAAACTATTTCAAGCATCAGCTACTGTTGCCACCGAGGCACTGGTACATTTGTTTTACATTGTAAATGAGCGCATACACAACCTCACACTGAAACAACCTTAACCAACTATCAATTTACTGGACTGATTTGAAACGCTAATCGGAATGGCATCGCAATTAATTGGCATTAGAAACAACGAAGTTGACTGTCCCCTAGTCCACAAAACCCTAGCCCTATTGCGGAAGGCACGGCGATCAGAAGAAGACAAGCATTGATGAGGAGGAAGCGATGATAGACATACCTCTCCGCGGGCGAGGAGGAAGACGAGATAGTTGTTGAAGTCGGGGAACTGGCTGTAGTGCTGGAGCTGCTGCCAGATGCGGGCCTGGTCGGAGTTGGGGGAGATGTGCGCCTCCAGGAGGGTGCAGATCTCGCGGAGCCCCTCCTCCTGCGGCTGCCACATAGCCGGTGCCGCCATCGCGTCACCGGAGGCGGACGGAGGGCGAGTGCTAGGGGAGGGGCGGCGGCGGCGGGCGGTGTCTGAGAAGGAAGGAGGAATCGGCGAAGCTTTAGGAAGCAGGTCCGAATCCAAAAGTATTGAAAACCGGAGGGGGTTGAGGCGGAAAAGGATTTTATTTGAGCGACCAAAATTTATCCTCGTCTACTCCTCTGCTGGGGTCGTGTTCTGGCGATTCAAGTTTACATGCAACAACATTCTTCTTCATCATTTCAAAACCAAACAAAAAACATTCTTCTTCATAAAAAATAAGAGAAGGTGACGGTATATGCAACGCATTGCATCTACTTATATATAAAAGATGCAACCCACTATCATGTCTTAATGGCTATTTCTCTCAATCCACGTTACGTCACATCATCATAATTAATCTCAATCATTTAGATAAAGAATGGATGTTAGAGAGTAACACAATTAGTTCAAGATTATAATTTTAAAGTTAATATCTTTTAGTCTCACTGCAACGCGCGAGGTTATCAACTAGTTTACTTTATTTTTATGTCCAGAAACAAAGGAGTATTGTATTTGCAACTTATTATGAATTATTACTCCTTATTACACGGTTGTTATTTCTTTATTCATTCCGTTGAAGATTTATCTAGTGAGAGAAAGCGCAAGATAGGAGCTCATAATAGGTAAGATAAGACCTAAGGAACAAGGATTTGGACGGTTTCAGATCTTCTAAAGAATAATAGCCCTAAGTCACGAGTCATAGTGATGATAGAATGTGCTACCATCCTTCTCTTGATTTTGCAAACTCCCTACTCCCTAGTCTCTCAATCGATAAACTTGGACACATTCAACGATAGATAGTGTGTTTATCTATTGCGACGTGTCGACAGTGGCTTCATCAATCTTAATATGTGCAGATCCAGTTTGTTGATAGTGTTCAAGGTGTGTCTTCGTGTTACTACTCCTTTGTTTTGTTTTATACATAGTTGGTTAGTTTAACTTTGAATTAACCAATGATATTATTAGAAAAATGTATAGAGTGTTAGCTGCCCCCAATATTGTATCTCGGAACCATATAATCTGGATAAAATTGTCTCCGAAAGTTAAGATCTTCATTTGGTAGTCGATCAAAGGAGTAGTTTTAATCAAAGACAATCTAACAAAACATCAGTGGAAAGGAAGTGTAAAATGTTGTTATTGTAACATGGATGAAACTATACAATATCTTTTTTCGACTAGCAACGCTATGATGCAAGTTTCTTTTAATATCACACATTCGTTAAATATGCATCATATGTTTGATGAATGGTTATTCAATGGATAGGAAACTACGGTATAAGATTTTGGTTGGAGCTTCAGCGCTTTGTTGGGCAATTTGGTTATCTCGTAATGATCTAGTTTGTAACAACACGAATGTTGCTTCTTCTATGCATGTTATATACAGAGGGACGTACTGGATCCACTTTTGGGCTATGCTGCAAAAAAGGAGGAACAACCCCAAATTGCATGGGGTGTCGTGTGCTCGAGACCTCGATCATGGAAGTTTTTGCCAACAAAGGCTGGTTTTCTAGTAATAGACTTGCTAGTAGTTAATAATGGTTGAGACATACGTTTTTCTAATGCATTGTGGAGTTTTTATCTTGGATATAATAAGTGTGACTATAATCAGCTGCATGTTTCGATTGATACAGAGGCTGGAATATTGAAATATATTCTCTTTTCTAAAAAAAATAAAAAATAGTGAAGTAGTTTGTAATTTAAAAATACAAAATAAATTACCCATCACTATTACCACCGTTTGTAAATGCATTTCTGTTTAGAGCGATCCGTCCTTCCAAATACTTGCATGAGGACTCGCCATATGTGTTTATTAGAGAAGACAGAGCATATGATTGATCTTTGCTTTGTAGCCAGGTTGTTGCCAGCCAGGGAGTGGCCCAATTTTTATTCTCCCTTATTGGCATATTATATATCATAATTCATAAGCACCACGAAGTTAATAATATTCATTCATGTGGTGCAAGGGGTCGACTGAAAATGGTACTGTAATTCATTCAAGCCCGAGAAGAAAATGCATGTGAATGCCAATGATGACTGTAATTGATCAGCAAGCTGCATGGCCCAGTTGATCGAGGGAAGACATTAACGTGGGCTCTGAAAAGAGACTGACCAGAGGAAATTCATTGATGTGCCTAATTAACAGAGTAGTACTAATCGCTTTTATCTGTACTAGTACTACAAGGGCAGATCAGTGTACTGATGTTAGGCTTGCAATGTAACAACAAAAAGGTTCTCTGTTACTTGCCAAAAGCAATCGAGTCCCGCAACATGCATCGTTGGTAAAAGGCGGTCCATCCATCCTCGTGCGGTCCGGATCATGATGCCTTTCTATGATTGATTTGATTCAGACCCACTTTGCGTTATGTAAGGTGAAATAAAAGTTATTTTAACACTAGATCATTTTCAGTGATCTCTTTCATTTTACATTTTTCAAGTACGACACGTCAGCTTTCTAAGTATACTTTTGTAAAATGAAAGTGCATCTCTTAAGTACACTATTTCATTTCACGGTTTTATAGACCGATCAAGATATTAAATGATTACATAGGTGTACTAATGGGAATATGTTTTTTTCATATGAAAGAAAAATAGTCTCAGTGCATATTTCATTCTTATTTCATAAATTGGGAAAGAGTCCCTACACTTTCGTTCTAATAAAATATTTCTCTCCTCTTTTATATTAAACTAGAAAAATTAGCACGCTCCGCCGTGCCCGTTCATTGTGCACATATGAGTCAGGAGGTAGCACGATTACAATTAAAAGTAAAAACAAATGGAAATTAGCTGGGGCTGGTCAACAATATTATGCTCTGGTATTAGCTAGTACTAGTACAATGCTCGTGCTAACGCTACGATGATAAATAGCAATAATACAATAATCTAACATAATAAAATTTATGAATAAATTTAATTCATCCAAAAACATAAATAAATAGTCATTACACTGTTTAATTATATAAATTATGGTACATAGTCGTTAGTTAATTCTCAAAACGGAGTGCAGTATCTATTTGGTGTGCTCATGACTCTCTAGCTGATGATTGTCTTGTATAATTGTCCCGTACAAATTATTCATTCAACTGCCCAACTGAATAGTAATAAAAGTGTTACACACATTAGCATATTGAAACCAACAGAAGCAGACAATAGTCGGTGTGAACAATATTCCTATACTTGTTGATTTGCTGAGTTAGGCCTAGCACAAAGCTAGCTTAACAAGTTATTTTGGAACTGACTGAATTGGTTGAATAGGGTACCGCTCGTAATGCGGCTGCATCGGTTCAGCGAGCAAACGAGCGCCCGGCGGCGTCGGTGCATGTGAGCGGGCAGAGGAGAGGGCGGCGGAGCGGGCGCCGACCAGCGGGCCAAGGAGATGGCGGCGGTGTGGGCGTTGACCAACGAGGCGGAGGAGATGCGGCGCGGGTGCGGACCAGCGGGGGAGGATATGGCGGCGCCGTGCGGAGGAGGAGACACCAGCGGTGATGCAAACGGGCGGCGGTTGGTGTTTTTTTCGTTCGGAATGTGTCAATGGGTTGGGTGGGTCGCGCAGAGGAGGTCATTTGTAGTGGACTGATCCGATTGTTTTTAGTCTTCGGATGTGATGTTAACAACAATCCTCCCGGGTGGACGGCCGGCAGGAGGCGAGCCCGACGTGCGGCGCTGCATGGACGACCGACGAGATCGGAGGCGAGCCCGGCGTGCGGCGCTGGCGGGTGGATGGCCGTCCGAGGCGAGCCCGTCGTGCGGCGCGGCCCGGTGGACAGCCGACAGGAGGAGACGTCCGGCGTGCGGCGCCGGCGAGTGGACAGCTTGTCCGGAGGCGAGCCCGGCGTGCGGCGCGGCTTGGTGGACAACCGGCAGGAGGAGACGTCCGGCGTGCGGCGCCGGCGGGTGGACGACCGGCAGGAGGCGAGCCCGGCGTGCGGCGCGACTCGTGGACGGCCGGCAGGAGGAGATGTCCGGCGTGCGGCGCCGGCTGGTGGACGGCCGTCCGAGGCGAGCCCGGCGTGCGGCGCGGCCTCGGTGGACAGCCGGCAAGAGGAGACGTCCGGCGTGCGGCGCCGGCGGGTGGACGGCCGACAGGAGGCGAGCCCGGCGTGCGGCGCGGCTTCGTGGACGACCGACCGGAGGAGACGTCCGGCGTGCGGCACCGGCGGGTGGTCGGCCGTCCGAGGCGAACCCGGCGTGCGGCGCGGCCTCGGTGGACCGCCGGCAGGAGGAGACGTCCGGAGTGCGGCGCTAGCGGGTGGACGACCGGCAGGAGGCGAGCCCGGCGTGCGGCGCGGCCTCGTGGACGGCTGGCAGGAGGAGACGTCGGTGGTGGCGTTTCCTTCGAATGACGATTGTTGCTATTTTTTCTCCAATCCGATGGGATCCGATCAAAACGCTGCAGTTGTTTTTTTCCAATCCGATGGGTGTGGACTTGTGGTGACGGTGGTTGCTGCAGTTGGTTTTTTTTTCCAATCCGATGGGTGTGGACGTTGTGGTGACGTTGGTTTTCATCCGATCGTTATCGGCCGTCGATTGTAAAGTGGGTTTCGTTAGCCCTTAGATGTGTAACACATTGACTCGTGAATTTAAGGGGTAGAGATTAGTTTTGCCTAAAGAACTCAACAATCTTGGAAAAAGAAAAGACAAAGCCTATACGTGTAGCTTGACACGCGACATCCAACGATTTCTCGTATCCGGCAGCTTATTACGGGCAAACTTGGTAACTGCGGGTGTGTTCGTTTCCTCCTCTCTAAAATTTAGCATCTGTCACATCAAAGATAATCTTATTATTTATGAATATTTCGATCAATTTAATGACAAAACCCTATTGACAGATTGGTGCTAATTTTCGAGATGAATCTAATGAGCTTAATTAATCTATATTTTGCTAAAGTGATGCTACAGTAACCGTCTTCTAATCACGACTTAATTAACCTCATTAGATTCGTCTCGTAAATTAGTCTAGGGATCTGTAATTTGTTTTATAATTAAACTTTATTTAATACTCTTAAATAATAAGATTCTTTTGATGTGACAGCTCTAAAATTTAGACATCAGGAAACGAACACACTCTGCCTCTAATGGAAGCCAGTTTTTTTATATAAAAAAAGACTAACAGACTGTAAGAAATATACACATAGGAAGGGGCTTACCAAGGGTGTGTTCGTTTCTGGGGTCTAAATTTTATAGCTGTCACATCAAAAAGAATCTTACTATTTAGGAGTACTAAATAAAGTTTAATTATAAAATAAATTACAGGCCTCTATACTAATTTACGAGACGAATCTAATGAGATTAATTAAGTCATGATTAGAAGATGGTTACTGTAGCATCACTTTAGCAAAATATAGATTAATTAAGCTCATTAGATTCATCTCGAAAAATAGCACCAATCTGTCAATAGGGTTTTGTCATTAAATTGATCGAAATATTCTTAAATAATAAGATTCTCTTTAATGTGACAGATGCTTAAATTTTAGAGGACAGGAAACGAACAGCGCCTCCCAAAGAAGGACAGGCCACTAAGTCGGATGTGCAGAAAATAGCGAACACATCACTGACCCAGCAAGCTAACGACGTGGGGTCCCCTCAAAAACAAAGATAACGATGTGGGCAACTGAGAGGTCGACACCATGCCAAAAACTAACGTGTCATGCCGGCAACTTTCCACGTCGACCAAAATAACGTGGGGAGGAGAAGCTATGCGCTTTCAGCATTAAACTATAACATATCACGTCATCTTTTTTATCGATGTGTCACCTAATAATGTCAAATGAAAGAACCACTGAGAATGATCTAACTAAAAAAAGTATTAATCATTATTTCTAGAAAAAAATGAGACTTTTGTCTATGGGACACTCTCAATGTGTGTATTTGTGTGACAGAAACCGTAAAAACTTATTTTGCCTAGTGGACACTGTGAAAACTTGTTTTTGTGCTGCGGACACCGCAGTATATTAAAAACTCATTTTTTGATTGGATGGAGAAGAGAATATTTTGATAATGCCAATATTGCCTTTGCCTTATCCTTTGCTTCTTATCAAACACACGCGGCCAAGGCACCCTCACTCGACCAGCCGTCGAAGCGTGCGAGGCCCGGAAGCGAGGCCGCCGTGAGGGTCGGGTGTGCCTTTTAGGGTAGAACCATCCTGGTAGCAATCTCGGCCGTCACCGCCGCGAGGCTTGGCCATGGCGCTACGTCCGATGTGTTTCACCATGCTGGTGCATCCGGTGCGCGGCGAGCTAGGCCCACTATAGCCGGGCTCCGACGGATGGTCGAGGGAGCATGCCTCGGCTGCGTGTGCCTAGGCGTCAGCGTTTTTTTCTTTTTCAGACGGTTGTTGGCGTTGGAAGGCAGGTGGAAGAAGATAGTGAAGGATAGTACTGTCTTTTTAGCATCATTATTGATTAAAATAGTAGGTATGATGTCTAGTAGACAAAATAATATTTTCATAATGTCCAGGAGACAAAATCAACGAATGCGATGTCCTAGGGACAAAATCACGTTTTGGCAGTGTCCCACAGACAAAAATCCCCAAAAAAATTGCCTAGCCTCATGCTTTGGAGTGTTGTCAAGACAGCAGCTGACTTGTCATGCCTTCTTCGTCGGGAATCTTAAGACAAAACGAGGTAGCCATGTTCCTAAGGATAGTATTTTGGTTAGAGTGGAGGCATGGTTTAAGTTGAGGTAATAATTTAATTTCACTCCAAAATCATCAACATAGACTAGATGAATATCCGCACGTTGCTACGGGATATTTGAACACATAAAATAAATAGCAAGAAGTAATTGATCAATTAAAGAAAAATCAAAACAAACAAATTGATATATGACTAATTGTGATGTATACCTATCATAATGTTAAGCCACAACGTCCACTCAAATTGATTAGTTGTATCACTATACGAAGGAGGTGCACACGGAGGATTTGAGAGTTATAACAAAAAAAAACAAATTGAAACCAAAGCGTCTCATGAATCATTCAATCATGCTCGACATACTCCTCACCTTCAACAACCTAGCCTTTTTGTAATGGAGTGAAAAGAACTGACAGTGTTATTGGGCAAATGCATCTTTTACTGCTAGAATATAGTGGATATATACATGTATTGAAGGATGATAACTAAAATAAAATCACATTTTGTATGTCCATTTTTTTAGAAACAGAGATGTATTTGATAATGGGTCTCCCATTCCTGCAAGATCTACATCGTAATCTACATGCATGGCTGAAGCAGTAAGCGACAAAATAAACAATATGAAAATAAAATAGAAGAGTAGTTTGGAGAGTTTAGAGGAGGATCAACCAGCAACAGCAAGTGACTACCGACCACGACGTTGTGGTAGTGTGCAGAAAAATGAACATTGAGTCGTTGATGATGAAACATCCATGTTTTGCGGAAATGTCTACCAGTGAAGAACAGAAGAGAAGGTCTAGTTTTTCGGGAGGAATGCGTTGTTTATATAAAGAAAATGGTAATTAGGAGTAAAGAAAATGAGGATCATCATCTGGAATGACTTTTGGGTAATAGAAACATACATGTTTTAAAATACAGGACTGGAAATTGCTTGACACATGGAAATCATCGTGGAGACCATCTTAATTGTATATGGAAAGGTGGCGCAACGGTAGAGGAAATATTGCAGATCGACATGCAGTGAGTGCGAAATTTTTATGAGAAAATTCCTTTCTTGGCCTCCTTAAAGTTGCTGATTCCTTTCTTGGCCCAAATTTTTTGAAGTTTCCTATTTGGCCTCAAAACCAAATTTGGTTCCCTTTTAGGCCCTTCCGTCCATTCTAGCACTTAACGGTGTTAAGTAACAGGTGAAATGACCATACTGCCCCTGATTACGAAATTTTTATTTTTATTTATTTCTGTTGAAGTATTATTTATCAGTTCCATATAATTTGAGCTATATTTTTTATTTCATAATTTCGCTAAAGATCGGCATTATGTTTGCAGATAAATCCACAACTTTTGCACCAAATGTATACATTATTGTGGGTGGAAATTTCAGCATCATTTTTTTTACATAATTTCAGCACTACACATGGGAACATAAGAATTTCAGCATCATTTCATAATCAGGGGCAGTATGGTCATTTCACCTGTTACTTAACACCGTTAAGTGCTAGAATGGATGGAAGGGCCTAAAAGGGAACCAAATTTGGTTTTGAGGTCAAATAGGGAACTTAAAAAAAATGAGGTCAAGAAAGGAACCAACTTTAAGGAGGCCAAGAAAGGAATTTTCTCAATTTTTATTGAGGATGTATAATGTTTCATTTCTTGGGTGAATAAATGCATGGTCCAGACCATGTTGTTGTATTTTTTTATTGAAGTGGTAAGGATTGAATTATTGAAAGATCACATGTTTTAATAAATCAACGAACATGATCGATGAAAGCTTAAAATCTAAGGGACATCGATTTGTAGGTGATGTGGATGTGGTTTGAGAGAAATAGTTATAAATGATTGTTAGTGTGTTGCACTTTTAAAAGATAAGTAGATATGGAGAGCCATGAATTGACGAAAAATGTGATAGGTACGACCATCAAGACTTCACATCGAGCCTGCAAGAAGCAAAGACCACACTGACAGACCCAACTAGCAGTATAGGATAAAATGAAATGATATACTACCCTAACACAGCAAATGCCATTTTTATCATATTTAACCCTTTTCATGAGTATAAAGCATGTACTCCCTCCGTCCCAGAATATTTGGCATTCTAGGCTCATCCATTTTTCCCAAAATGTTTGACATTCTCACTTCCCGAGACACCTTTCTCTCTTCTCAATACACCTCTATCTCTATCTCTTTCCTCCTCGTTTCCTCGCGCACCTACTTTATTCCTTCTCTTCTTAATCTCCGTGCCCAGAGCTAGAATGCCAAACATATTGGGACGGAAGGAGTACTAATTATGTATATGTTACAAAATATCATCATACAATAGGTCCAGAGTACGTGAAGTAGAAGAGAACCACAAAGTACCCCAGGCTCCACGCCCCAGCCAGCCGACGCGCTGCACATGGGTGCCATGGTAGCTTGCATGAGGAGCAGCGAACACTGCCACATATCTATACGGGAGTGGAGAAAGAAGATCAGAAGGAAGTGGCAGCTGTCTGGAGAAAAAATGGAGGAGTACAACATGCATGGACACAAGTCCAATATACGTCACACACCAAAGCATATAGTCGACATATACCAAGATCTCACAAATGCAGGGCATGACGCTAACTATGCTGACAATACGAAACCAACAACAAACAACGAAGATCCTTTGATAATGATTTCATAAATGTGGATGTTGCCATTAGTAAGGAAAATGTGCATGAAGATTCTAACTTCAGTAGAGTGAAATGGCTATGGATGAGGAGCTTTGTCTCGCGGACAATTGTACCACTGCCCTCATTCTAAGGACATATAACTATTGTCATTCGCGATGACACTAGAATTGTTGGCACATGAAGGGCCACAATCATACTACTGAATAAAACGTGGCTAGTAATCCATGTAGTATTACTTTATTCGGAGTCGAACCGGACATCGTTGCCAAATGTATTTCACGCATAAACCAACAATGATGAAGGTGGAGAACGTCTTATCATGACCAAGAAGTATGGACATAAAATGACGAACGTCGCAAGTTTACTATCAATCAAAGAAAGCTCGTCATATTCTACATCTTCACCAAATCAAGAAGCATATCATAGAGATCATCACGGTAAAACTAGAATTGTTTCTAGGACACTTGTCCCCCTCCCTTGAAAGGCTACGGGCGGAACCTTTGCAAATTGTGTTGTCTTAAGCCTCTCCTCATCTATTCCCCTTCCTTGCCGCCACCAATGCGGGTGCCCCTTAGGAAGACACGGTGGCGGGTATTGATTCCTCGTGATAAAAAAGGTAGAGTGACGACATTAAAAATCCATAGTTGCTTTAAATTTTCCATCCTTTCTATTTTAGAAGTATATTATGATATGGTAAATATAAGAATTTTATTCAAAAAATTGAATGACAAATAGGGAAAAAGTATATATTATAAAAGCATATAACGAATAGGTACTAAAGCTTGATCCAAGTTAAGCTAATTCATGTTTTTAAAGAATATGAGGGGAAAGTGATTAATCTCTCACAATAGAGTCTTGAACTATCGGAATGGCAAGCCACGGTTCTAGCTCTTACATCAGGGTGCACATCTTGCTTGATAAGCTTCCGCAATAGCGTAGTGTGCACATTTTTTTCTTTCTAAGAGTTGCGTCGCTGCGAGCCTATATTGGTGCACGCGTGATTTGTTAAGGGTCACGATGCAAGCGGCTCGGGCCTACCCGCAATCTCGCGTAAAGGCCTGCTAACAGGCCCGCTTACTGAAGCGGGACAATGCGGCGCGGGGTGCGGCTGTCCGCAACGCCGCCGGTCGCTGCCGAGTCGCCGACCAGCGCGCGGGGACCTCCATGCTCCGCCTCTTCTTCCTCGAGTCAACACCGTCAAGGTCGCTTGCTCGCGCACCTCTCCTGCTCCATGGCGACGCAGCCATCCCCCGTTCAAGCAAGGTCGAACGGATCTCCGGCAACTCTTCCGCCTCCTCGCCCTTCACCGCCGAGTGCCTCCTCGTCCTCCGCCATCGAGGAAGCGCCCTCCAACTCCACGCCCGAGGCTCTTGCCCTCTCCTCGAGCGAAGCCATCACCCATCGCCGGTGGCTCGTCGCCTCATCCCTCTTCATCAGCACGGCCGCCTCCGGGCCCTCAAGCGTCGACTCTACGACCTCCTTCCATGCTACGCCCTCCTTCCTGTACCCTCCCAAGATCCACTGAGGAGTCCGGACGATGGCAGCAATGCGACCAATCCAAGCAGCGACAATTTTCTTGGATGCAAGGTAATCCCGCTACAATTCTACTGAAAATTGTTGGATGGACTAAGAGGTATGGTGTGAATTTGTTCAGACAGTATTGAATAATTAAAGGTTCAGTAAAACAGCAGTGATTATTATCATATTGTTGACTACTGCTATCGTCACTAGTGTAGCATGGAATTGGAATGCTTGTAATTCTGTTGAATGGTGATCAACTCAGCAGTGTGCTGTTTGCTGCATATTAATGATGACTCAATCACAAGTCGAGATAATTTGACCTGGGAAGGTAAATGAGAGCAGTGTTGTTGTCCCAAAATAATCTAGGCACCTACACATTGCAGGGCCAAACCACCACCAATCAGCATGAAATTCATTCTACGGTCAACTAGCAACTCTGAAATAATACCACTAGATACTTTGGTTTGCTATATATCAACCATAACCTGGCCTGGTTGTAGTTGCCACATCTTTGAGGTTATGAAGTTCAGTTAGCAAAAGCTTCTCTTAATGTCCTTGTAGCTTCTCTTTTTTTTTTGTTGCATTGTAAGCTCATTAGATTACTAAATCCGTGTATTAATTCTATTATGTATCTTTGTTCTATACAATAACCATTTCAAATGGTTGCATTTGCCTGTCAAAAAGAAACATTATCGTACCTTTGATATTATACATACTTTATGGATAGAATATTATATTTAATTGATTTCAAGGATATCCCTTTAAGACTTTAACTGAAAAAGACTAGTTTCTTGTAATTGAATTATTACTAAAAGAAATGGTATCTGTTACGAGATAATACCATTTAGTTAGAGATAATACCATTAGGAGATTACTTAGTCATCAAGCTAGTCATCTATTGCAATTGTAAGTCAGTTGGATATATATTGACATGCATGTGATTCAGTAAAACCAAGCAAGAAAATAGATCCTAAATATTTTTAAGAGAAAATTCCTTTCTTGGCCTCCTTAAAGTTGTTGTTTCCTTTGTTGGCCTAATTTTTTTGAAGTTCCATATTTGACCCCAAAACCAAATTTGGTTCCCTTTTAGGCCTTCCGTCCATTGTAGCACTTAACGGTGTTAAGTAATAGGTGAAATAACCATACTACCCCTAATTACAAAAATTTTGTTTTTTTCTTTATTTCTGTTAAAGTATATTTATCAGTCCCATATAAATTGAGCTATATTTTTTATTTCATAATTTCACAAGAATGCGACATTATGTTTGCACGAAAAAATGTTGACTCTTGATCTGATTTTATTTCCGGAAAGGTTTTTGCCACTTGATCATAATATTGAACATGTGCTACTTCCAAATATCGTGGAGGATACTTCTCTACAACTGATTCAACTAGGTCTTTAAAATTTGTCACATCTGAATCCACAACCATCTCAAAAGAATAACATTTGACATCTTGTCTAACTTTCTTGCGGTTGCCCACTAATTTAATCATTCAACAAATAACTAGAATTTGGATCCAACCTGCCACAAATATTAATTTCAGAACTACTATTGCTACACTACTGAAATTATTTAAGCTCTATTACTAGTAAATGGCCACAAAATTGAGAGTACCCTTGCAGGTAGGCCTGCTGGCCCGAGCTCACGTCCATGGAGGAGCCCTCTGCTATGCCATCAGCATGGAGGATGGATGAGGTGCCAGCAGTGTTGCCTTGGCCCGCCACCATGCCCGCCAACCCCTTGTGGGCTCGCGCCGCGTCCTGGCCCTGTGTCGCGCAGCCCGGCGCCACCTCCTGGGGCCGCGCCGCGTCGCTCGGCGCCCCGCCCTGGGGCTGCGCTGCGCCGCCTCGGGCTCCCACCTGGGGCCACGCCGCGCCATCGGGCGCCCCGCCCTGGGGCCGCAACGCGCCCAGATCCATCTCCACCAGCAGGTGCGGCGGCGTATGGTGTGGGACAGGCAGAAGACAGGCAGGGGTAACAAAATAAAACGCATGGCGAAAGAGCAATTTCTCACGGTGGATTGTAACAGAACGGACGGAAGGCCTAAAAGGGAACCAAATTTGATTTTGGGGTCAAATAGGGAACTTCAAAAAAAAAAAAAAAGGCCAACAAAGGAAACAACAACTTTAAAGAGGCCAAGAGAGGAATTTTCTCTACTTTTAATCATCCTTCCCCTAAGCATGCGAGTCAGAGCCATTGATCTTGTGACATCAGTTGATCCATCTTGCTAATAGTGAGGATTCCATCTATAACTGCAGCAAGCTCCAGTTATAGTGAGCATATAATTCTGGACGGTGCCAGTCAAAGATTTTCTTTTGTACCCTGGATCTCATAAGGTCTACTTTGCTGTAACTTGGATACAATTTGTTACTTCATTTTCTGTAGCTTTATTTCAAATGCCAAATTCTAAATAGTGAGCATGTAACCTCATTAGATTACTTATCTAAATAATCCACATGCAATTTTCCAGTGGCTGATGACTTATCTAGCATTTTTGTCTCTATAACTTATTTTGCATTGGAAGATTACTGAATATGTGTATTATTTTTCCAGTGGCTCATTAGATTACTTATCCAAAACTGTTCACTCTTTTGGCTTCTCATTTTAGTCCCTAACCTGCACAGTTTATCTAACTAATCTCTAAATTTGCAAACTGCATGGGAGCCATTGCTGGGATAAAAGTGGGGAAATCCTTGCCTCTGTAAGTCTATCTGCTAAACAACTCTTATTGTGTTTTTGTCGCGATACACGCCTAATAGAGTTGAACACTGCATTTCATTAAGCTACGAAAACAATGACAAATTAATATATATATATATATATATATATATATATATATTTGCATATTACTGATGTGTTTCCCACACTATTTTGTAGAATATTCAATAGAATTTTATTTTGATTTCTATGCAACCCAAAGATGGAAAGATGCTAACTTGAGCAGAGAAACACAAGCAGGTCTCAAATGTGAAGCGGGTAAACTCTCCAGTGGTGTTAGACATTGATCAGGGTTCAGGAAGGTCTATATTATTTTCTTGTGCTTGAATTTGAATCAAACTTCTGCATAAGCATGAAAAGACCTGAATGCGACCTGCTGCTCCATGTGTAATGGCTGCAAAATGCTTGTGCCCCATGTAAATGTGTGTTTGGATCATACGGTTGTTAGTGCTAGTGAGCCCAGAGCATTCATGAAATGTCTGATGTTCTACAGTTAATGCTAAATGTAGACCATCAAACCTTGGACATCTAGTTCATGTAAGCATTTGTTGTTTTGAATGTTATCGTGGAACATTTAGCATGAAGTAATTAAAGTTTATTTTCTCAATGATTCATTTTTTTCAGTGGATTATGCTAGGTTATCTAGTTTGTTCTCATTTGTATTTTTACTTGGAATCTCAAGATCAGTTTATTCAGATATTTTCATTTTCAGTGGAATGAGAGTTTGAAGCAAGAAAAATCATTTCCCATAAACTTACAAGCATTTCGGTCTTGTTAATGTACACATATAAAGCATTTGCAGTACACGTACAAACCACTAACGATTTGTTAACCTCCACACTCAAGAATCCCTATTTGGAAGGTGCAGCAGCAGCATTGCGGCTACGTGCGGGGCGTGCGTAGAGTCCCGCGAAACACTTTGCGGCGTAATGGGGGCAGCCGTGAAGTCCCGCAAACTCGTTGGCGGGTTAAGGGTTGCAACAAGAGGAAGACGGAGCTAGGCAACTGAAGTGCTCCATGACACAAGCAAGGCAATGCGAATGCGATGTGCTCTGTACGTCCCAAAAAGTGGAGTGGGATCCATTGATATTTCTTCATTCGCTCAATCAAGGTTCATCTCCACGGATCGTCCTCCGAATACTCAATCTTCAGCTTGGACAGATATTTCTAGCTGGTACTATGAGTTCGTTTTCAGGTGGACGTGGCGTCATAGTTGACGCTGGTTAGAACAAATTTGAGCTAATAAGCGGTGTTAAGAAAAAAGAATGGCAACCGAATCACCAAACTCGAGAAAAAAAACGGTCATCACCAATAATGTTGCGAACTTTTGCGATGGTACCAGCACGCGTACCGTGTTGAAAAAATGCGCAGCTTTCTGCTGCCTGCTAATCCCATTTGGACAGGAGTCATCATGGGTTCACTTCAGTTCATATCACAATTAGCTGTACTACACACGCATATCAGGAGACATTTCGTCACTGTTTGTGCAACAAGTCCTTCCTGCCTCCTCGGCATGCAAGTCAACACCTGCAACTGTCACCACGATACACAAGATCACTAGAGCATTTAATTTAATGACAACTCATGGCTCATCCTTATCACTCTTATCGACAGAAGATTCACCAATATGTCAGAAGGCTGTTTGTTTCCTAGATGAATTATTATAATCTAAATTATTGATACTAGATTATATAATATGGATTACATAATTCATAATATATATAATTTGAAACAGTTGTTTGTTTACCTAGATTATTGATGTTTAGATTATTAGGTATAGATGAGATAAGACAACAATGCCCTCAGTTAGTACAGAGGATCTTATATGATTACAACTCCAAATTGAATGAAACCAATACCAAATATTTCATACAGACCCAAAGTCAATATAAATGTTCTAGAAAAGAAATTACATTCTTCTTGCAAATAATGCATTAGCAATTTCATCAAATCCAGACGTGCTTAGTTGGGACAACCGAAGCTGTCGTGCATTGTGCCACCAAGTCCTGACTCGCGACACGAGTGGTTATGGCTTACGTCATGCCAATGGTCGGAGCTTCTGCCACGCATGAGCTCACAGCCCTCAACCAAATTCTCAACTTCATCTCCATTGAGCAAACAGTTGCAACAAATTCTAGTAAGCCAAAGCTTGAGAAAGGGTCTCTTTCGGATAGGCGAAAATGGTAAGATTGGAAAGGCATATTGGAGGAAGAGGAAGAGAGAGGAAGGAGACGACAAACAAAATGGTGGGGCATTGTGGCTGGGGTGGGGTTAGGTGGGGTCGGACGGATAGTATTATATGTAAATTATTTGAATTAAATTAGGATAGTAGGTCTTTTGCCGAATAAGGTAAAAATAAATCAGTCTTTTTTCACTCTTTTCAATCAATCTGGTGTGATAGTTGTTTTCGGTGCTACACTGCCTAGAGACATGTACTACTAGTAGATGTTATGAACCTTTACGTTTCTATGTATTATATTAAAGGTCCATTGTCGATCGATTCATGTGTAGTGGAGTAGCTCTTCTTTACAAGTATTCCTACTTGAAGGTGATTGCTGCCCAGAAAAAAAAAGGAAAAGAAACATGCAAGGTTATCAAGCTCATGATAGATGTGTTAGTACCGCTCATGCATTACCAGACTTAACTTAATAATGGTGGAGCCAGGCATCCCACGTTTTAGGCATGTTACCCTCTCATGCATGGAGGACCATCAGTCGTGTTTTTCAGAGCTTGAACCAAACTAGCCCTTAATCACGAAGGCAATCCCTCCTCCCTCTACATGAACAGAAGGGACTGAAGGTGACCTAATAACGTCTCTGATCTAAATTAAGTAGTAGTACCAAAGGAAGGAAGGTATGAGATTGATCAAACTTAACGGCCGTAAGATAAACTAAAAGGGATGAGAACAGAAAGGGAGAGACTTGGGTCGCTTCAATTGACTTGCTTATTAGCCGACCAAATCGATCGCCACTCTCTCTCGCTCTCGCTAAGGCTACACATAGCCTCCCCACTCATGTGGAGATCTGGCTTTTTACTCCAACCTTTTTCCAAACCTCACTGTCACTGAAACACGGTAGTAACAGTAGCATCCATTACACGGAAGATGCTTCCGATCCAGTGCCTTTTGAATTCTCCGTATAAATAGGGACCCGGCTGATAATAAGTTGTTGCTTCTCGTCCCTACCAACAACGCAGTACCCGCTCCTACAGTAGCATTTATTTTTTCATTAGCTGAACATCTCTCATCTGTGTCCTTCCATCCTGTCCAGCAGCATCACAACAGATCGAGGAGCAATTGGTGAGTTCGTACTTGCAATTCTTTGCTTTTGTTAGCTAATAGCGAGTCCTCCTTAGTGTACGTGAAAAGAGCTGTGCGCTTTCCTATTAGTATACTACAGCTAGATGTAGTGTACATCATTCCATCTGCCATACCGGCAGGACAAGCTGACCATATGAAAGTAATTTGTTATCGTCTACTAATTGTCTTTAATTACTTGTCTCGATCTGGATACTCAAAGTTTTTCCAATGTACTGGGTCAAGTACTCAACTAATTTAGTTCCGTATTAGCAATTGATTAGTTTGAACATTTGTCTCTACAAAGCAAGATTGTACTTTGCAAGCTAGTCTCTCGGTACATACTAGTATCACAGGAGAAGAGAGAGAGTATGGTGGTGAGAGAATCAGAAGAGTACCCGTCCTGGCTAATCCTGAAGTGCACTCAAAGAAACAGCTGATCGATATCTTGCAACATAAATAGCAGGGGAGGGCTAACTTTCTATTTCGATCGATTTCTCTCCCCTAAACTCTGTGCTATTACATACTTATTAGAGGAAGAAGGATCAGAGGATATAATATTGCATTGGACCCGGCCGGAGCCGGAGGAGAAAGAAAAAAAAATAATGGAGGAGGAATGTTGTGTGCCCCCGGGCTTCCGGTTCCACCCCACGGAGGAAGAGCTGGTCGGCTACTACCTTGCGAAGAAGGTGGCCTCTCAGAAGATCGACCTGGACATCATCCAGGAGGTGGATCTCTACAGGATGGAGCCATGGGATCTACAGCGCATGTGCAAGTACGGTGATCAGCAGGGTGAGTGGTACTTCTTCAGCTACAAGGACCGCAAGTACCCCAGCGGGACCAGGACGAACCGCGCGACGGCGGCCGGGTTCTGGAAGGCCACGGGGAGGGACAAGCCGGTGATGTCCCGCCGCTCCGGCGGCAGGGTCATCGGCATGAGGAAGACGCTCGTCTTCTACAGGGGACGCGCCCCCAACGGCAGCAAGACCGACTGGATCATGCACGAGTACAGGCTCCAATCAAACGCCCCCAATAATCTGCCACCACCACCGCCTGCCCATCAGGTAGGTACTATTTGTTTTTTTTTTCATTCGTATATATATGTTTGTAATCCGTGGATTTGCAACACTAACTAACAATCTGCGTGTGCATGCAGGAGGAAGGCTGGGTGGTGTGCCGTGCATTTCAGAAGCCGATCCCCAACCAGCAGCAACTGTATCATCCCAGCAGCTATCCGGGCCACCACCATTTCTTGGTCCCTCAAAGAAGAGAAATCAGCCCCCAGCTGTTCTATAACAACGAGGAAGTCGACCACAAGAATAAACTTCTCTTGAGCATCCCGCAGCTCATAGAGAGCCCCACCACCGTCGACGACGACGAGCTGTTGATCCAGCAAGGAGCTGCCGCCGGCAGCATAATCGACTGGAACTTCTTGGACACCTTACTGCTGTCGTCAACGTCTTCGCAGCTTCTCCACGACCCTTCTGCTTCATCCTCTTTGCAGCTGGAGTGACGACCATTCATCCATCGGTTGGACTTGGACGGCGCTTTATGTACATTCATTCGCTTAGAGTCAGAGTCGATCTCTTGGTATCCGACGACCAGACATATTCATCCTAATTAGTAGTAATTCACATAGCTATGTGCCTTCATTTTGTTATTTATGCAATATGTACTATCTTACAACAGACTATCGTCCATCATCATCTCACTTATTACTATATATACCGAGAATTTACTACATCAAGTGTTTGTTGTCTCTCTCTTTAGTTTATTTATTATAGTGTGTCTTAAATGTCTCTACTCCACAACAGAGTAGCTCCATGGGTAGAGTAGCTCCATGGGTTGGTGGCTAGGATTTCTTGTCACATCTGCCACGCGAGGGAAAAAGAATAGGTAGGGCACCAGAGCGGGTAAATACTACAGAAATCCGTGTGTCTATGTTTGCTTCATCAGAAAAAAGAGAGACTAATCGCAAAAAGAGACAAAAAAAGAGAGAGAAACGCGTGGAGGTTGGTCCACGAGGGGGTACACCGAGTTCAAGGATCAATCTTTGAGGGATAGATGTGTCAATGAAAAGCCTGAAAGCCGAAAAGGACTTGCATCAACCCTTGCTTGGACATGCCATGTGAATATGCGACCATCATCATATATAGTAGATGGGAATTTTGTAATCATCATCACCATCGATTAAATTTCCAAAGCATCGCTGTCAAGCCTTTAAATATGCTTTTAATTTGCCGCGTTCAGTAGTTGAGCAAGAATAAATGACAAGTACAGAGAAAACCAAAGGAATAAATGGATTTATGAGTACTAATCGTGGCGGACGGTAATATAGTGGTCGGATGGATATAGGGTTACCGTCGTTGTGAGTGCACCACCGGTCCACCAGCCGACGGCGGCGAGACCAGAGATCAACCGGCGGTGCGCTGGGGCGGCAAGCATGGATCGATGGGTGGCAAGTATTGCTAGTGCATGCACCACTAGCATCAAACACCTATCATGGCCGCAATTGAAATTGCAGGTCGGGCGCCCTTGTCGGGAGGGAACTAGCAGCACCATCTAGTGGTGATTCTATCTTTTACTAGTACTACTAGTGTCATTTTCTGATCAGGTTAAATAAATTGATTGAAATCAAATGAGAAAATAGTAGAATGATAGGTACTTATTCTTTTTCCGATTAGACACTAAAAACACATGCACACTCACACCTAGGCAAGCACATCATTTCCTTATCTTAGATATTACCGAAAAATGGTACATTTTATTTTCTGGAGAAGGAACAAAATGGTCGATTTGAGTGGGCTGTTCACACTCACACCTAGGCAAGCACATCATTTCCTTATCTTAGATATTACCGAAAAATGGTACATTTTATTTTCTGGAGAAGGAACAAAATGGTCGATTTGAGTGGGCTGTTCCATTGTTCAGCTTGGGCCCAATCCAATACAGAATATATGGGTCCAAACTCAATTTGACATGGGTCCAGCCCAATTTACCGAAAGCGGCCTGGCCTGCGCGAGCAGAGAGGAAGGGGGAAAACCTGAGAAGGTTCATGAATCATGAATGAAGCTAGGTCCTCCTCCTCCGTCCCCCGCACCGCGCCGCGCCGCCTTTCCCCCCTTTCCCTTTTGGGGTGCTGTGGTGGTGCTCTCTTCTGATTTCTCCTCCTCCTCCTCCTCCTTGATTCGCCACCATTACTATAGCAAGCCTCCTCCTCTGCCGCGCCAAACCCTAACCCTAGTTTCCAATGGCGGACGCCCAGCCTGAAGCCGCCGCCGCCGCCACCGAGCCTGGCGAGGACGAGGAGGCTCTGCTCGCCCGCGCCCAGGCCGTCATCGCCAGGGTCCTCGACCGCGAGACGGACCCCAACCCCCGCCTTCTCCACACCCTCGCCACCCTCTGCGAGCTCCATGAACAGAGGTCTGATCACAATCCCCTCTCCTCTTTACTCACAGAATTGTTAGATTACAAAGAGAAGCTTGCCATTCCCGTGCGAGATGCCTGATTTCGACAACTGCTAAGGAAACTGCACGTTCGAACCATTTCCTACCAAGTAGTAACCCAGTGTATTACAATGTCCTTTCTCTGCAGATATGTTCGGTTATGCGCAAGCAACCCAGTGTTTAATAACATCAACACCCGGAGCTCTTATACCATAGGCAAGCTGGCCAATCTCCTTCGGGTGCGTATCATAACCACTTCAAATTTCCTCCTCCTTAGTATTCATTCATTTGAGTGACAAATAAGAACCTTACCTGCAGGATAATGACGATTTCTATGAGCTCGTCTTCTGTAAGTTCCTCTCCGATCCCACCTACTCTGTCTCCGTACGCGCTGCTGCTGCTAGGCTGCTTCTGAGCTGCCAATCTGCTTGGACGGTTAGTTAGCTTCTCCCACTCCCCTCCTCTCTGCTTCCAGTGCTTCACTAGTTACTAGTTACTAACCTTCCTTCCTTGTTGATATTATTTCCCCCAGCCCCAGTATCCTCATGTTTTTGAAGATCCTATCATAGAGAATATCAAAAACTGGGTAACTCAAGATGCAGAAGCGTCTAATGAATGTGAATGGAGGTACTTAGGAAGAGATAAGCCTACAGATGCCCAGATGCTCAGAACATATGTTATCGGGTTGCTTGCTATGGCCTTGTGCAGGTACGTTTCTCATTAATTATTTTAACTCACTACTAGATGTGTTTGCATGTCTGAATAGTCATCTGATTCTTGTATCCCCCCTTGTCAGCGGTGGGCCGTTGGTAGAAGGTGTCCTGAATTTGGGGGTATCATCTAAGCTCATGCGTTTCTTACGTATGCGAGTCCTTGGAGATGCATCATCTTCACAAAGGATTCTAATCATCCAATCGACACCAAGCATTCTCGTGCCAGAGATGATAATAGGGGCAAATCACGCCTAGCTCAAGAGAGTTCTCGGTTAGATGGATTGAGGGCTGGATTTGGAATGTTAACTGACCTTGCAGTGGAAACGGACAACGACACAGGTGTTGGAATGAGGCAACCACATGGAGAAAAATGGACCGATGACCCTAACTCTATGTGTCCTGAGCATGCTGATGCTTCATTTGATGAGACTGATACTTGTGACACAAAATCAAAACTTGGAGAAAAACATCAAGTGGTGAGGGTTGGTAGGGATGAAGATATTAACGAAAATGGTGAGCTATCAAAGAGGAAGCTGAGTCGAGTTGGGCCTCGGGTTAGGGTCAAGGGAAAAGCAGGTGAAAACTTGCCTGAATCTGAGACACCACCTTTGTCACCAACTTCAGGATTAAGAATAGGTGGTCGTGCTCGAGATAGGAATGCCTCTAGGATTGAAGAGCCAAAGAAGGCAACTGATCCCAACGATAGCTCTGCAGGCCTTTCCTTGGGCACTATTTCTAGAGAGGAATATGAAGACCGGTTTAGGGATTGTATTATTGGCTTAAAGGATATTTCGGGCATCGTTTTGAAGGCAGTGAGAGCTGCGGAAGCTGAGGCTAGGTCTGCAAATGCACCTGATGAAGCTGTGAAAGCAGCAGGCGATGCTGCTGCCGAGCTTGTGAAATCTTCAGCTTTGGAGGTATTAGAAAAACACATCATTGAACTAGTATAAGATAGTGACAGCTACTAAGCATCCTCTTTCATACTATTTGTTAGTGACTGTCTTGTCATTGCTGCACTACACTGTTGCAGGTTTGGAAAAGTGAAAATAATGGTGATGCAGTTATCTTAGCTGCTGAGAAAGCTGCCTCTACTGTTGTGGAGGCTGCGATGTCAACCAGTGTCTCACGGTAAGGGGTGAAAAACGCACACACTATTAATCTTTTTCATTTTTTTAATACTCTGTTATCTTTACATGAAATTATGTTGATGTTACAGAAGTTCTAACCAAGTTGGCGAAGTGTGTGCGCCGGAAGAAGCTGTACAAACAAATGAAGACCAGGGGCTAGAAGATTTTGTTATCAATGACCATGGGCAGCTCTTGCAACTTAGAGAAAAATATAGCATTCAGTGCTTACAGATTTTGGGAGAATATGTTGAAGCTTTGGGTCCTGTTCTCCATGAAAAGGGTGTTGATGTTTGCCTTGCATTGTTGCAAAGGAGCATAAATGACAAGGAGGGATGTGGTTATTTTCTGCTGCTTCCTGATGTCCTTAAATTGATTTGTGCTCTGGCCGCCCATCGAAAATTTGCAGCACTCTTTGTCGACCGTGGTGGTATTCAGAAGATCCTCTCTGTCCCTAGAGTTACTCAGACATATACTGCTCTTTCTGCCAGCTTATTTACTTTTGGCTCTCTTCAGGTAATCATGAAATACTTAACTGATTGCAGTCCTATCGTTGACCCTTTTCCCTCATTCCATGTTAATCTTCTCATCGTTCTTGCAGTCTACCATGGAACGAGTTTGTGCACTGTCATCTAATATACTCGATAATGTTGTTGAACTGGCACTTCAACTACTTGAGTGCCCACAAGATCTGGCTAGAAAAAGTGCAGCCATTTTCTTCGCTGCTGCCTTTGTGTTCAAAGCTGTTCTGGATTTATTTGATGCACGGGACGGGATGCAAAAACTTCTTGATATCTTAAAGTGCTGTGCATCTGGAAACTCTGGAGGACTAGGATCCTCCAATGCAAATCAAGGGAATGATCGATCTCCTGCTGAAGTTCTGACTTCATCAGAAAAGCAGGTTGCATATCATACGTGTGTTGCACTCCGTCAGTATTTTAGAGCTCATCTACTTCAGCTTGTTGATTCCATTAGGCCGAGCAGAAGTGTCCGCAGTATTGCTCGGAATACTTCCAGTGCTAGAGCAGGTTACAAACCATTTGACATTGGCAATGAGGCTATGGAAGCCGTTTTCGTCAGATTCAGCGAGACAGAAAGCTGGGTCCTGCTCTTGTGAGAACACGGTGGCCTGTGTTGGACAGATTTATGGCATCTAATGGCCACGTTACTATGCTGGAGTTATGCAAGGTAAATTCACTTGTGTGTGAGCATTTGCGTCTTATGCTATATAATAAATTAATGTTGCTAATCTTGTTTAACTTCACAGTTTCAGGCACATGGTGATCGGTATTTGCGAGATTTGACTCAATATGCAATTGGGGTTCTTCACATTATAACACTTGTGCCACTTAGCCGCAAATCTATAGTGCATGCAACAATAAGCAACAACCGTGTTGGTATTGCGATCCTTTTAGATGCGGTGAAAAGTTTCGACTATGTTGATCATGAGGTGTGATTTTACTTCTATAGTATGAATTAAAGAAGCCTTACAATTTCATGTATGGTTATTACTAAAGTTATTATTAATATCATCTCTAATTATCATCACCGATGAATCAGGTTATCTGTCCAGCGTTGAATGTTCTTGTCAATCTCGTCTGCCCTCCACCTTCTATTAGCAACAAGCCATCCTCAGCTGCAACTCAACAACCATCACAAGCGCCTGTTGGGACTTCTTCAGAGATCAAGGACAGGAACATTGAGAAAAGTGCTCCCGATAAAAGTTTGACAGCGAATCCGGGTGAATCTCGGGAACGGTCTGGTGATGGAAACACATTGCATCAAGGAAATACCACCCCTGTTGTGCCATCTGGAGTAGTTGGTGACCGCAGAATAACGCTAGGAGCTGGAGCTGGTGGTCCGGGTCTTGCTGCTCAATTGGAACAATGGTATCGTCAAGCTCGAGAAGTAGTAAGAGCCAACAATGGCATTAAAATTCTTTTACAGCTTCTCAGTTCCCGGATGGTTACACATCCTGTGGCCATTGATTCTATTCGGGCTCTTGCCTGCCGAGTCCTGCTTGGGCTGGCCAGAGATGACACAATAGCACATATACTGACAAAGCTGCAGGTATTTTTGACTGCAAAACCTGTTTTATCCCTTTCCTACTCTCTGATGTCCCTGGACTGTTTATTTTATGTATATAACTGATAACTGAAGATGATTAATTTAATTACATAAATCTGGAACGAGTATTCTGTAGCTAACTATTCACTCATTGTTTCAGGTGGGGAAAAAATTATCTGAATTGATCCGTGAGACCGGTGCACAAACATCTGGGGGTGATAGTGGAAGATGGCAAACTGAGCTGACCCAAGTGGCAATTGAGTTGATTGGGGTATGAGTTTTTTGTGAACTGTGTGATTGTATAGAATAACTTTTGAGATTTGAACCTCTCCAGGGAGAAGATATACAGTAAACAAGTAATGTGATTATTCATTTCTTTTGGCAGGTTCTGACTAATTCTGGAAAAGAGACAACATTAGCAGCAACTGATGCTGCTGCTCCAGCATTGAGGCGCATTGAGCGAGCTGGAATAGCTGCTGCTACACCGATTTCCTATCACTCAAGGTTTGATTGCTATATGTCTGGATTGTTATGTTCCCTTACCAGCTTTTCCTTATGTTAATCTTTTTATCTTTCTCTGTGTGTGTGAAGGGAACTGATGCAGCTGATACATGAACATCTCCTTGGGTCTGGTTTCACTGCCACTGCTGCTATGCTGCAGAAGGAGGCTGGCCTTACGCCTTTGCCTTTGACAGCTGCGGTGCTTCCTGTTCATCAGGTTCCTGCTTTGGAAGCATCATCTGTTCAACAACCGTGGCCATCTGGTCGTGTTCAAGGGTTTCTCTCAGATAGAACAAATGCAACCGTGGATCAGAGCAGCCATGTATCTGACTCAGTTCTGGCTTCATCTAAGAAGAAGGCACTGACCTTCTCGTCGAGTTTCTCACAAAGAACTCAATCTCCTAATCTCTTTTCTGGTAATAGAACAAGCAGCACTCCTAAAAGTCCCTTACCTACTGCAGCTGAAACTGGAGATGCTGAAATATCACTTAAAACGCCACTGTCACTGCCGATTAAGAGGAAGCTAGTGGATATGAAGGATATTAATTCTGCATCAGTAGCAAAGCGCCCGGCAACAGCTGATCAAGCTTGCCAATCCTCTGTATTCCAAACTCCTGCTCCTACTCGCAGGGGTCTGTCGGTAGTTGTGGATTCTCCTACTGCATTTTACTCTGGTCGGGCAAACTTCAACAACATTTCAACTGAAAACATAGACAATGCTCAAGGCACACCAGGAGTGATAACAACCGTAGGTTATCCTGGTGTGAATGATCAACAGTCAGGAAATTTGGAGCGAATGACACTTGACTCGATGGTTGTACAGTACTTGAAACATCAACACCGCCAGTGCCCTGCTCCAGTTACAACTTTGCCACCACTCTCTCTTTTGCACCCTCATGTTTGCCCGGAGCCTAGTCGCAGCCTCAGTGCGCCTGCAAACATAGCTGCTCGTATGGGAAGCCGTGAGATTAGTAGGCAGTTTAGTGGGATCCAAGTACCTCGTAGGGACCGCCATTTTATATATAGCAGGTTCAAGCAATGCCGTGTTTGTCGTGATGAATCCTCACTGTTGACTTGCATGACATTTCTTGGAGATGCATCTCGAGTTGCAGCTGGTAACCACACCGGTGAATTAAGAATATTCGATTGCAACACTGCAGATCTTTTGGATACTCAATCATGCCACCAGCATCATGTTACAATGATGGAGTCAACATATTCCGGTGGAAATGAGCTGATTCTAACATCCAGTCTAAATGAGGTTAAGATCTGGGATGCTTTCTCGATATCTGGGGGGCTTTGCACACATTTGAGAGCTGCAAAGCAGCTAAGTTCAGCCACTCTGGGGCTTTATTTGCTGCCCTTTCTGCAGATAGCACACAACGGGAGGTTCAATTGTACGATGTGCAAACATATAATCTTAACCTGCGGTTTCCTGATAACTCTACCCATTCTGGTTCAGGCAGGGGTCACATACAACCTCTGATACATTTCAGTCCAGATGACAAACTGTTGCTATGGAATGGTGTCCTATGGGATACACGGGAACAGAATCCTGTTCATCAGTTTGATCAGTTCACAGACTACTGTGGTGGTGGCTTCCATCCTGCTGGAAATGAGGTGCGTTTTAATCTTGAACACCAATAAACTTATTTCTATTTACGTGCATGCTTTGAATTGAGTTTCTCCCTCACATTTACTGTAATCATGCCCTCTTCTATTTTTCAAGAATTTTCTAGGGCAGAATACATTCTATTTATTTTTCTTGTTCTATCACCTGTTCACCTTGAACTGTTGAGTAGCTAAAACTCTTATAAATTGCAATTTGATTGTAAATCACATCGCAGAGAAAAAGTTAGAGTCGGCTTGTTGGATGTGCATTCCTTAGTTCCGTTTCTTTGAATTGCAAGGCCTGCAGTTATGTTGCAGCGGTTTGAATCTGCTAGGCTGTGTTCAAAATCAACTTAATCCTATTTTCCATGCCACATAAAGTGTCGGATACAAGATTGTTCTAGAGCCTATCTGATAGAATTTGACAACCTTACCTATCAAATGCTTATGGTATGCTGAGCACCTTGAACCAGTGAGAATGGGGTGTAAAGTATGGTGTGAGTGAATCATTCTCTTTTGCATCCAAAGTTCTTAATGGACATGCCAACATCTCGAGAGGACACTGTTGCCAGTATTTTAATATTCTAATCTCTGTTGTCGATATGTTACAGGTGATCCTGAATTCAGAGGTGTGGGATCTGAGGAAATTCAAGCTTCTGAGGAGTGTCCCTTCCCTGGATCAGACAGTAATAAAATTCAACGGCACGGGTGATGTTATCTATGCCATTCTCAGGCGTAATCTTGATGATGTATCATCAGCTATCAATGCTCGTAGGGTCAGGCATCCCCTTTTCCCTGCGTTCCGCACGATCGATGCCGTAACTTATTCAGATATTGCAACTGTCCAACTTGACCGTTGCGTCCTCGATCTTACTACGGAGCCCAATGATTCCCTTATTGGGGTTGTTGCGATGGATGATCACGATGAGCTGTTTTCTTCTGCTCGTTTATTTGAAGTTGGCAGGAAGCGAATAACTGACGATGATTCAGATCCAGAGGATGCAGGTGATACAGATGACGAAGACGATGACAATGATGACTCGGATGATGATATTCTTGCTCCTGTGCTGGAAGGGGAGACAGATTCTGATATAAGTAACAGCAGTGACGACGGTGGTGATGATGAAATTGCCAGTTCGGATGAAAACGATGATGACCCTGAGTTCTTTGATGAAGGTGACCTTGATGGAGAGGGCTTGCTGGGGATTATGGGTGATGGTGAAGGTGATGATGAGAGTGATATGATGGGGTCATTTAGCAGCGATGATGAAGGTTGGACGGTTGGTTAGCATGAAGCAGTTTTGAAGGGAACAAACAGTTTTAGGTACAATCTTTTGGTAGCCAGCGGACAAGTCCAAATTTTTATGCTCACGATATGAATGTAATTATAACCTTGTTCTTTTCTGGGATACATTGGGGGGTAGTTGTTAGTATTCAACATAAATTGAGGCACTAGATGTTGTAAGTAAAGCTGGAAAAGCTTTGAGTTTTGCTCGTGGTGTAACACAAGATGATCAATTGAAAATTATTTATGGCTCAAATTTTCTTTTCCAGTCAAATGCTTTTTTTTTGGGGGGGGGTGGGGGTGAAGAAGGGAAGGATAATGATGTCAAATAATAGTAATAACACCAAAAAGATTTGGAAACAACCACCAATTAAAGATGATAAGGTTTCCATTGAGGACATCAAACAAAATTAAGTGCTACTGTTAGAAGTGGAGGAGGATTAGATTTGGAGCTTGCTCATGTCGAAATCCCCGCTGGCGTGCACCTGCCTCACCGTCCTGTCGTATTCATCCTCGTCTTCCTCTTCTGGCGGCTGCTCCTCGTCCTCCTCCTCATCGTCGGAGGTGGCGCCCCAGCCGTAGCCGGTGACAGGCCTCGCTGGCCTGGGCACCGACTGCGCTTCCTGCACGATTCTCATGATCTCCTCAACGGACTGCACGGAGAATGCTGCTGCTGCTGGTGGTGGTGGTACGGCGGTGCCATTGGTGTTGCTGGCGCTGGCAACCTCTCCGCGGCGGCTGTAGTAGGCGGCCTGGGCCTCCTCCTTGAGCTCCCGCGGCAGGTTCTTGAGGAACCACGGGTGGCTCTTGATCTCGCTCATGGTGATCCTCTGCATGCACATGCTATGCTGTCAGTGAGAAAAGGCTCTCAAACCAATTACTATTTTTTCTTTTTGAACTCCTCAAACCAATTACTAGTGCTACCGAAAGAGAAAAACCTTGTAGGGGTTGGCGACGAAGATGCGGGAGAGGAGGTGGCGGCAGATTTGGGAGACGTGCACATACTCTGGTATCTTGTACTGAACGGACATGATCCTCTGGTTGCATTGCAGAACATTATTATTATTATTCTACTACTAGTAGTAATAAACATATTTATTTTTTGGATCGATAATGGAAGAAAAAAAGTAATAAACATATTTATTTTCAGATAGATAATGGAAGGGAAAAAAAAAGAAAAGTGTACCGAGATTGTCTTTCGGAAGTTCTTGGGATCCTTGGGATCTTCAAAGGGGTATGCTCCCACGAGCATGACGTAGAGCGTGACCCCGCAGGACCACACGTCGGCGTGCTTGCCGTCGTACTCGCGCCTCGACAGCACCTCCGGCGCGATGTACGCCGGCGTGCCCACCGTTGACTTGGGACGGGAGTGAAGCACAGAGGACTGTAGAGAATTGATGGATCGATCGCTTAGGTAATTGTGAATTCCGCTCTCAAAGAAAAAAAATGGTAATTGTGAATTTGGAAAGAGAGGAAGAAAGGTGATGCCTTTGAGTATCCAAAGTCGCAGATCTTGAGGCGTGGCGCCGGGCTTCCGTCCAGCAGCGTGTTCTCCAGCTTGAGGTCCCGGTGGCAGATCTGCATGGCGTGGCAGTAGCTCACCCCGCACACCAGCTGCTGGAAGAAGTAGCGGGCCTCGTCCTCGTGGAACCGGCCGGCCTCGCAGATGCGCTCGAACAGCTCGCCGCCGGCGGCGTACTCCATGACGATCGCCAGGTGCGTCGGCGTGAGCACAACCTCCTTGAAGCGGATGATGTTGGGGTGCCGCAGAGAACGGTGGTTCACGATCTCGCGGAACACATTCTCGTCGATCTACATCAGTTCAATTTGCAGACAAGTAAGTGAATTGGATTTTCAGACAAGTAGGGGAATTGGATTTGCAGACAAGTAAGTGAATTGGATTTGCAGACAAGTAAGTGAATTGGATTTGCAGACAAGTAAGTGAATTGGATTTGCAGAAAAGAAGAAAAAGTACCCTGTTTCCTCGTTCGATGAATTTCATTGCCACGAGCTCCCGCGTCTCCTTATTCCGCATCAGCTTGGCCACTCCGAAGTTGCCTGCCCCGATCTCCCGAACTGGCTCGTACTTGTCCATACCTCAAAATCTGCTTAAAATGAATCTCTTTTTTTTCTTGCGAATGAAATTGAATCTCCTTTTCTTGCTAATGAAATGGAATGGAATGAACAATTCACCTCCTATGAGTACCTTATCTGGTGGCTGCGAGCAAACACCCGGTATGTGTAGAGCTGGATTGGATGAAACAAGAGGAGGAGGAGAAAGAGAGAAAGATGTGGCTGATGAGTTGGAGCAGGTGTGGGTTGGGTTAGGTCACCTCGTCATTCTGTTTTCCATCCTAATATATATCTTGACGGCGATGCATCCTTCTTTTGCTGCTATACTGTCTGACAGTGCTAGTATATACATATATACCCCGCCCCCGGACTGAAAAGAAGCTCCTTGCTGCAATCAGTAAGCTAATACTACTCGAGTGCTGGGTTGATTCATTCATTCCCCAATCACAAGTGTTTCTTGTGCCAAAGGGCACCAACCCATCATACCCATCGATCGAAGAATTATGATATGATAGCACCACTGCCCCTGCCCTTCCTCTACAACTGTTGAGGGAGCCTCCTCCCTGAAAGCAACACCTCATGATTTTTCATTGAGATGCAGGAGGTCCATCGCATTCAGTCACATATATGGTTATGCCAATACCTAAAAACAGCAGCTGCCTATGCTGCATGCCTGCATCTGCAAGAAATATCCCCCTCGCGGTTGCGGAGACGAATCGAATTAATAAGATGGCTTCTGTCAACTGTAACCGCTACTCCTTTGGAACTAACAGCATCTACATGGGAAACGGTTACCCGTTGAATTGAACGGCAACTGCAAATAAAAGTCGGCAAAAATTCAACCATTCACCAGCGTATGGTGCGTGTTTTTTTGTTTTGTTAGATTACACAGCATCCACCATCGCTCTGCTGTGCTGTGCTGACAAGGACGCGATCGCATAGTGAGTGACGCTAAAAATAAATTAACAGTTAGGCCGACTGGCTTTTCCGCAGTCGGCTAGCTATCTCGGTGAGCCTTTTCCATCTTTTTTTGTTATACACGGAGACAAGGTCCATTCCCATCCTAGTCACTGCGAGCAACAAACTCATGATCCATGAGTATGTGAAGATTAAGTAACTAATGGTTTGATGTATATATATATAAAAAAACTAAGTCATGGATCCAGAGCAGAGAGCGGGTAATGTGCGGCCACATGGACGCACGAATGAGGAGGATTCCGACAAGGACACGATGGATCAAGGATGGGGGTGTCCGATTCAGACAGCAGAGCACACGCAGCCGACCATTCTTCCTAGCCATTGCCTAGTTGCTCCAGCTGCTGCCTGGACCCCTCCCTCCCTGGATTGGATTGGATGCTATCGCTCTCCTCCTTTGCCTTTGTCTCCTACAGTGGTAGTAGTATCTAATCTCTTCCCTTTAATTAGGGAATCACTCTCTCTGCAACCTTGGTCCGGCAGAACATTCTTAGTTGGTTTCGCTTTCACTCGGTGGCTTGCGAGATTAGGAAATGAGGGAAACTAAGAAGTAGCCTTGTTGGAAGTCTAGACGACTTGGGTTCAAAAATTTATAAAGAGTTGAATTCTGGCACCTATATATTTCTGAATTTCCGAATACGGTAGAGCAGTTCTGTGGACTGTCCGACACATGACAAGTTGCACCTGGGATCGAATCTCGCTCGCAGCGGCAGTCCAAGATATATAAATATGCAGGCAGTGGACAAGGATAGCGGAGACTGATGCTGCTTAATAAAATTCTGCTGCTGGTACTGTTTAGAGAGGAAAATGCCAGCTTAGCTCTCCTTGGCAGGGCACATGATGGCATGCACCTGGTCTCAGAGAATCAGCAACAAGTACTTTTTCGTTGCCATGGAAGAAAAAATCCCGCCGACTTGAGACTTGTCACTTGCGAGAGGGAAAGGAAGCGAATCTTGGCGGGCCAAGAATTGAAGTTAAGTTATGGGCTGGATGAGTGGTGCTCCAAGGTTTAGGGCCCAAACGGCCCAAGGTCTCTCTTTTTTTATAACTGAAAAAAAAGGCCCGCCCTCGCTGAGCCCGAGGGCGGCGCGCAAGCCCTTGCCCGGCCGAGGGCTCCGACGGTGGCGCCGAGGATGAAGAAGAGGAGGAGGTTGAGCTGCGCCAGGATGCCCTTCCCGGTCACCGCCTCGCCCACCATCCAACCAACAGCTCCTTCTCCTCTATTGGTCCTGCTACAACAGTAGGCAAAACAGCACGGAGATGACACGTAACCTGTGACTGAGAGCTAAATCATTCCGCGACTACTGTACTTTGCATAATTTAGATAAGTAAAGAAATCAAAATCAGCATACACCGGTTCCATGGTGTAGTGGTTAGCACTCCAGACTTTGAATCTGGCGACCTGGGTTCGAATCCCGGTGGGACCTTTTTTTTCCATGTCTATACTATCTTTGCTTAATGACAAAAAGAATTATTTGTTTTCAAGAATTGGACGTTAAAATGTTTCAACGTCAAATATCGTTTACCTTTGCAGTGAAAGGGGAATTAAGAGAAGATTTGTTTTCTTTAGACATGGAGGTGTTGGTTCCGACACTAGGACTGGTAACGGTATCGTACGTGTCCATCGTAAATAATAAAGGATTTTAAACAAGGAGCGAATATTTTAAACAGTATAGAGCTTAGAGCAGAAAAGTTTCCTTGGAAAAAGGATTAAAAAAGAAGTAAATATCGAAAATCTGTTGGGTTGGGCTTTTTGGGAGGAAAAAGCGGAAATCAAAAACGAATGGGATGGTGCCACGTAGAGGGAGCAGCGGAGGGACCACGAGTTTAGGAGCATACAAGCCACGTCCCGGAAAGAAGGGGGCGTCTGTTTCGCTTCATTCGGCTTTGGTTTTTTTTCTTTTTTTGATAACAATTCGGCTTTGGCTTGGCTGATCAAATCCCCCCAATTCCTCTTCTTTTTTTCTTTCCAACAACCGCCGCCGCCGCCATTGCGTGAGTTGCGGGAGACAAGGAAAACCCTAGCATGGCCGCCGAGGCGGATGCTGCGGCGGCGATCGTCGACAGCGACGTGTGGCTCGCCTGCGCCGTCCCGCTGTCTCGCCTCCCCGCCGTGGGATCGCAGGTGTACTACTTCCCCCACGGCCACGCCGAGCAGTGCCCCGCGCCTCTCCCGGCGGCGCTCCCCACGCCTCACCTCTTCCCCTGCACCGTCACCGCCGTCAGCCTCGCCGCCGACGCCAAGACCAACGAGGTGTACGCCAACATCTCCCTCCAGCCAGGGCCCCACCGCGGTGCTGCTGCTTCCGCTTCCTCGGCCGATGCGGGCGCAAGCAACAGCATCAGCTACTTCGCCAAGCAGCTCACGCAGAGCGACGCCAACAACGGCGGCGGCTTCTCCGTGCCCCGCTACTGCGCCGACTTCATCTTCCCCAAGCTCGATTTCGAAGCCGATCCGCCCGTGCAGACCCTCCTGATGCGGGACCCGAGGGGGAACCCATGGCAGTTCCGCCACATCTACAGGGGCACGCCGCGCCGCCACCTGCTCACCACGGGATGGAGCAAGTTCGTCAACGCCAAGCTGCTCGTCGCGGGAGACACGGTCGTATTCATGCGCCGACCGGAAGGGGAGCTCCTCATCGGACTGCGACGCGCGCCCAGGTACCCCATGATGATGCAGCAGCAGCAGCAGCAGCAGGAGCAGCCCTCCACAACGCCCGCGCCCGGGTGCCGCCCGACCACGTCATGGAGGCCGCGCGCCTCGCCGCCGAGGGGAGCCCCTTCACCGTCGCCTACTACCCGCGCCTCGGCGCCGGCGAGTTCGTGGTGCCGCACAAGGAGGTGGAGGACGCGCTGGCATGCGCCTGGGAGCCGGGGATGCTCGTGCGCATGCAGGTCATGGAGGCCGAGGACGCCAGGCGCACAGATTGGGCCAGCGGCACAGTCAAGCAGCTACACGCACACATGTGGAGAGCCCTCGAGGTCTTTTTTTTTCCCCTTTCTTCTTCTCGATGCCCATGCCATGCGTCGCTTCTGTTTTTTTTTTCCTTCATCTCGTGCTCGTGTTGTTGTTGCATTGCTTCTTCTCACATGCCTGTCGTCTGTCTGTCGTCGTCCATATACTATTCAGCAGTAGCGTTAGAGTAGTTCAGCTTTCTGAATGCACCATTATATTTACTGCCAAATGTCATAGTTGTATCCATCGATCGGTTTCCAAATGTCGTCGTCCATATTACTCCTTTAGCTTTCTGAATGCACCATTCTAGTGCCAAATGTCATAGTTGTCGATCGGTTTCTGAATGCACCATTCTACTGCCAAATGCAGGTTGACTGGGACGACTCGGCGGCCCCTTGTTCCTCAACAAAGAGCAGATTCGTAAACAGCTGGCAGGTCCAATTGGTTGGATATCCTCCTCTTCTCAAGAGGCTCAGGATTGCTGATACTCTCTGCTCTGGAGGCGATGCACCAGAAACCCAGGATATGGCGACGATGGTAACCATTCCTCCTCCTGCTGCTACCGGCATGCAGGGAGCCAGGCATACTGATGCTTCATCCTCTTCGATGATCACAACTCAGCTGCTATTCCCCAGCCCCATGGACGACCTAAGTGCTGGTGGCTCTGAGATTCTCGATCCTGAATTTGCTTCTCCTCCCACCAACTCGCCCAACCTCCCTGCTCCTGCTGCTGTCCAGACCAAGAGCATACAGCTTTTTGGCACCACAATCACACCCCATGCTGCTACCTCTGAACAAGTCAACAATGAAGTTCCTGATGGCGTGGTTGATGAAAATGTTGAACAAGATGCTTAAGGGATGTACTTGGAGGTAACGCCTTTGCTTCTTTCTAAAACCAAACACGCATCCCCCCCCAGTGCTGTTGGTAACTGAACGATGCTTTGCAGATGATGATGATTGGACCATCTCAGGCTATTACCACCGCTTGCTTCTTAATTCAGGATGATGGATTTTGGTTGAACCTCTCCACCAACTGATAGGATAGGATTCCTTTCTTTTCTGATGCTTGCAGTAAAACTTTTGCAAGTTACTCTTTCCAGTAAAAGAGAGACATACAGGGATCAATAGTTAACCCTTGGTATGCAGAGGCGCAGCTGCTTGTTCCATTTTAGTTAATTTTCTCCAATTCCCTTGTTGAATGATGATTTGGTCTATCTAATCTCTCTTCGTCCTTACTGCTTTGGTATTGGTATCGTGTGCGACATTGTTTTGTTTGTCAGGTTCGTGTAATTAACAGAAATTATATACATCTGTTCAACTGTTACGACGGGTGGCAATATGCATGCTCATCGATGCATGCATCCAAAGGGAATCAGGTAACAGTCTATTTTTTGTTGCAATGGGAAGCAAAGCCGATGATGCACAACTCACCCACCTCACCAAAAGTTAATCACCTTTCTTGCATCATTCGTCGCTCGCCAGAAATTTCAGTAAATTTTTAGTATTTAGTTGCATGGCGAACGCTGAAAATCGATAGCATTTTGGGACTGTCCCAAGCTAGACCGTCTTTTGCCTCACGATACTTTCTTTTCATCAAAAGCCAGTCTCTTGTTTTACTCCCTTTTCATGAAGGTCTCCTTTTCACCTTGAAATGAAATTTCAAGCAAAAGGTTACAAAGGAGAGGCTGCTCGTGCTGTGGTTCCATGCAATTAATTTCTTTGAACTCGTATTTGATTTTGGTAGCAATACAATCGAGCTAGCTGATAAAAATAAAAAAAACAGCCGACATGTGCACGCGTGCTTGCACGTGTATAGCTCAACTATCGGTCGGCGACTGTCTATCGAATCAGCAGGATCGCTGTCTAATTAAGGATTACTCCTCTGTTTTTTATTTGTTGGCGTTAGAACAGCTTAATTTGGCTGTTCAACAAAAAGAAAATGGAGGAGTACAGCTGAAAGAGAAGGGGTAAATAATTAGTGCAGACATGTGGGTCCCAGCAAAGACGCTTCAGCCGGACCAAACGAACAAGCAGCTGGGCTGGGCTAGTTCTGAACAGAGCATGTTCCTTGGGTTCGAGTGTACAAGCATCACACAAACAAACTAGAGGTAAAAAAAAAAAAAAAAATCTTGTCAAAACCGAGAATGGTTTACATCTCAAGACAAGCGGGGGTGTTCGTTTCCCCTATCTAATTTTTAGAGGGTCAAATCAAAGAGAATTTTATCATTTTGAAGTACTTAAATAAAGTCTAATCTCAAAACTAATTGCAGACCCCCTATCTAATTCACGAGACGAATCCAACGAGGGTAATTATGGTGTTATTAGAAGATGTTTACTGTAGCATCACTGTAGCAAAACATAGATTAATTAGGATCATTAGATTCGTCTCGCAAATTAGAGGGGTCGCGACATAGGTTTTGCTTATTAAATTAATAAAATTACTACTTAAATAGTAAGATTCTCTTTGATGTGACAGATATCTAAATTTTAGAGGTGGAAACGAACGGGGCCGAAGAAGGGATATACATGGATGGACTTGTGATTCATCTCTTCTCTAGCTATATGCAAGTGAGGTTAATCATCAACAAATAAAGGAGGAGCACACTGAGATAGATAGATTGCTGAGATATGGATGATCAGGACCATGCCCGGTCGCCGTGGGCGCGGCGGCGTGTGAGGGTCCGGATCCAGCCCCTGCCGCCCCTGGCCTTGGACCGCTCCGCCGTCGCCTTCTTGCCGTCAACGGCGGCGGACCTCTTCCATCGCGCCAGTTGCAGCAGCCGTCCCACCACCTGCTTGCGCCACCGCGTCACGCCGCCACGCTTCACGTGCTCGACTAGGGCGGTCGACGACGACGAAGACGACCTCACCGCCGGAGCTGCTGCTGCCTTATCACAAAAGGCCGCCTGCTGCTGCTTGTCCCACGTCGCCTTGCCGTTGTCCTCGAACTTGATGGAGATGAAGGAATCTTGTTTTGTTCAAACAAATCAGACAAGATCGATGGATCAAATCAAACAAATCAGACAAAGAAATTAAAATGATTACCGTCAAGGCTTGCGACGGAGGCGGTGTCATCGTCGGCCTCTTGGTGGTGGTGGCGGGAGTCGATGCGCTGGAGGAAGGAGGAACCCAGAGCGAAGACCTTGGGGAGGGAGATGCTGCTGGTCCTGCGCCGGAAGTCCTGCTCCTGCTTAATCTGCTTGTTGGCATTGCTGATGCCAGTGGCAGACAGGAGCAGGAGGAGGCGATCCTTGAGGCAGTGGGCGCAGACGCCGACGACGAGCTCCCTGGGGTGCAAGGAGCAGTAGGGGCTGTCTCCCTGCTGCGCCATCGTCACCTTCTTGTTCATGTCTCCCTCCCTCCCTCCCTATTAGCACACACGATAAGATTCAAAAGCAATGCACAGCTGATGATCTTTTCTTGATTTGGGAGCTAGCTAGCACGAGCGCAACGAAGAAGAAGAAGAAGAAGAAGAAGAAGTAGAAGAAGTAGAAGAAGAAGACGACCAAGACATTCGCTTTGGCTTCCTCTATTAATCAATCAGATCGAAGAAGACAAGTGAGGATGAGAGATGACATCCCGACAGACAGAGCGTGTGGGATCGCCTTCCCTTGCTTTGCTCGGGTGTCGTCATCTGTTTCTATTCCAAACTGGTAGCTGATACTTCTGCTGTGCATTTGGTGGTAATAATGATCTTCTTGGGGTACCTAGAGGAGATAATGATCCATTCATATTCTCTGCTGTAAATTTGTTACAATGAATTCGAGCAAATAATTCAACACCTATGTGGGCAGAGGAGATGCATGATGGGGGGTTGGTCGGCGCGCGCGGGGTGGTCCAAGTTTGAAAAGGACTAGCTAGCTATCCATATCATCGGCCGACTCATGATTGATGCGATTAATTAAGCTCCTCCTTCTCCTCCTAATCCCTTCCGTAATCACCCCCGTGCGGATGGAAGATGGATAACGTACTCGTCTTCGAACAGCCCCTTTTCCTCCGTTTCCATTCCTGACCGAAAAAGCTTATTATCCCAAACAGAAGGAAGTGTAGCGGCTGGATTTTTTCTTTTTTTTTAAAAAAAATCCCAAACATCAAGAAGAAGATTATTAGGCGCAAACGCACGTGGCCCATCCGTGTCTCAACGCTCAATTATTAATGCATGCGTCGTGCGTGTGTTCGGTCAATTACGGGATGCACTCGAGCAGAGAGAAAATCTTTCTTCACTTGAAAGATAATTATGATAGGCCTGCAGCAACAAATTATTCTTTTGCTACTGTAGTTTATTAAAAAATAAACTGATCAACTAAAATCATACACTTCACCATAGAAACGGAGGGAGTGCTAGCTAGCTAGGGATGGAGGACCAGATCCATGTGTGGACAGAACAGCAGTAACCCCAAGTGACACAAAGCTTTCCATGGGACAGGCTTCATTCTTTTTCTTGATTTATTTTTCTTGATTTTTCTGAGGATTCGGCCTTCTTCCCGGACAAGGAGAGCTCGGCGAAGAGGAGAGGAGAGAGAGAGGAGAGGAGAGAGAGAGAGAGAGAGCAACAGCTAACAGCACCCAACCCACATGGGCTGTTCGTCCCTGATCCAGTAAATAATCCTACCGGCCCGTGTATTGCTTACAACGTATAAACAAGGATGGCGTATTTATATTAATGAGCAGCACCTGCTAAACCAAAACGCGCAGGGGGTGCATGTGCGCCGGTCTCGTGCCCTTGACAGGCGATCCAGAATGCATTCGCTCTCCATGGCTCGATTCGCATTCGCCAACGTGACAGTTCATAAATCTAACCTCAAAAAACATTTCATAAATCAGGTCGGTTTATTCAGCGATGCTCTTACAGAAATTGCAAGATCATCTTATGTATCGCTGCATTGCTTGGTTAAACAACAGGCAGTACTCTAAAATCATCGCTGCAGTATGCTCAACTCCAGTGCAGACACTAGTATCTTTCCTAGCTTCCTACTCTCCTGGACGTCAAGTACATAATGCAATCTTCCAAGGGCCTCCAATTCAATCTTTCACTTTCACAGACAGGCACCAACGCCGACGACTTCATTTTCTTGCTGGGGTGGGGTCAATGAAAACACCACACTTGCTTCAGTACAGCAACAGGAGAGGGATCGTCTGATCCAGGAGATGAAGACCCTCCTATACCATCTTTGCAACGAGGGAGCTCAAATGTTTGTGCCATTACAAAGCATCACATGATTAGCAGAGCTGGCAGACAAGGAAATTGCATTGCATTAACAGTCCTAGTCCATATTCATCAGCAACGAACGGATTCCCTGCCACAGCAACGGACCTCAGGAATTCCATCTCTCAACAAGGACCATGGAAGAACAGTACCAATGACCAGAATACCAACACGGCAGATACCTAGCAGAAAATCTATAGAGCTTCTGCTCAGCCATGAACCATATGACCACCTTTGCTAGGCTCCATTCCTGTAAACTGTAATGAGGGCAATCTCTCATTTGATCTATTGCATCTGGCTCAACAGCTTAAGTATAGTACAGTACATCATTTCTGCACTTCACAAAGACCAGCAAGAGCACCACAGGATTGTTAGATTACTGACATACATCCGCATACCACTTCCAGTCGAAAAAGGTGAGCTACTACTACTACTAGATACACCGGCGGCCTAGCATCGATATTAACACCAGCTAACTTCAAGTATCACCGGACTGGCATGCATGCAGATGTAACCTCCATGGAAGGATCTAACAGAGTACCTATGGAACAACATACAAAACAATGACCGATCAACTAACATTTCTGGTGCAAGCTTCCCATCGTCCAGGATTCCAGTAAGTTAACATAGAATGTAGGAGCTGAGTGCTCATGATGATTTCCCGACCTCGGAGGATGGCAGGTCCCATACATTGATAACTTCTGAATAAAACCAAAATAAAATGGTTATAAGTGGTAATGACCACAAATAAAAAAAATGAAACATAAAATGTAGCATCTCAACAGTTGCAGCCAAGTAAAATATTGTAAAATTCAGTCTCAACAAAAACTAAGTTAACAAATGCTCATGTAGAACTTATGGCATCCCTTGTTTTATTTCAAACTACAGACCTTTATTTGAACAATAAACTCCAAACTTCAATTAAGAGCAAAATATCTCAAATGTTTGCTACTAAATGATGGTTCTAAAGAGCATGCATATTGGAATATGTACAAAACTGGCACGTGTCAAGAACTCCATGCAGAAGATGAACTCTTCGGCCTAAAAAAGCATCATCACGATTAACATGACAGGTTCCTAACATGTGTCCAATGAATCATTGAAGCGGAAGAAAAGGAACCTCTATTCTATTGTCCATTCCAGGTTACATGGCTATGCTCAATGGCCAGCTGCAATGTTTTCAAGTCGTTTAGTCGAGCCTAATCGCCAAGGGACTGACCAGGCGATTAATCGTGCGAGGTGGTGTCTAAATAAGTACATAAAGCTCATCTCCGATTGTTTCACTGAAGATTCATAGGTGGTGTCTAAATTGTGATTACAAAATAGGTGAGGACAGAAGTATCTATACCATCCTCCAATCCAGATCAATTACATATGACTATGTGATTCATATGTAAGACTACAACGAAGAGTCATAAGTGTGCATGCTGAGAAAGGAATTCTGCAAGCAGGAGAGCATACCTAATGGCATTTTGTCAAATGCACCATATAGCGGACCATCATCATCACCGGAAATCATCTGAGAATATGGTAAGTATGGTTTCAATATAACAAGATATAGAGAGATGGGAACAATGACAAACAATGCAAGTAATAACAAACAGCAACAGAGCACAGATATGAATATTCAATTCTCATTGTGAGCATATGAAAGGCATCAATACCTGTGAATTTGCAGCCCCCTTCCAGTACACCTGTTTCCAAAATTTGGTGTAATTGATGAGGAAGAAACTGCTTGTATGTTAGTGACAGGATTGTCTGGAAAACTTGAGGTTTCCTGGTCACTTCTGTAGAGTGAACACACACAGATGTGAAGGAGCTTCCTCTCCGTCTTGTGACTATGATAGACATGAAACTAAAAAAAGCTTACATGGATTCTAGAAATTTTCCAGTAGCTCTGGTATCAGGTTGCTGTTGGTAATCATCTTCTAGATCAATTACAGGGACTGTCCGTCCATTGCCCATGTTGTGAACTTTAGCTTGTCCATCCAGAGCCTGATCTAGAAGTGTCTCCCCATCCTTCAAATTGCCAGTATCCTCTTCTGCATAATTGTTTGTACCATTATTGAGAAGCATTTGTTCACTGTTCAAGTTATATCTGCCAACATTATGCACGCTCATAGGTAAGTGCACGGGCTCTGGCTCCAACTGGTGCTTATTGACTAGTTGTTCATCAGTAACATAACTTAGTGTATACTGTTCATTGCTCACATGATAAGTGTCCAAACCTTGCTCAGACGTTCCCTGATCTACAGGCATTTGCTCATTCTCCATCTGGTGATCTTGTTCTTTGGAATTTTGCTTTAGGAGCATTTGCTCATTGCTCAGACAGAAACTACCCAAACCATTCTCAGACATACCATGATTTAGACATAATTCCTCATTGCTCAGCAGGTGATTGTCCTGTGCCTGTGCATCAGCCTCATGATTCAGATCACACTTGTTCAAATCAGGCTCATCCTCCAACAGACGAATTTCCCCATCATCATCATCATCATCATCTTGACCTTGGGTATTTGAAGTATCATCCTGTGAATGTTCATCGGCCATGTTGTTAAGATCATACTTGCTCAAATCATGCCCGTACTCCAACAGGTGATTAACCCCTGCGTGCTGATCTTGACCAAGACTTTCTGAACTAGTATAGTTTGTTTGTTGTTTCATCTGACCAGCTAAATCAGGCACAGAATCACAAACATGTCCCACTCCAGAAATCTGTGGCATTTCAGAGCCCTCTGGAGTTTCGACGACATTGAGGTCAAAAATTCTGTACCAAGCCGGCAGCTCTTGCTCATCTCTGCCAGCAGCAGCCTCAACTTCACTCTGTGGAGCCTCCACTTGATTCGTAACCTGAGAGCAACCATCTTTATCCGCTGATGGTTCAGCCATAGATGCATCCATGGGTGCAGTGCCAGCTTGGAACTCCTCATGAACGTTCCTGAGTTGGGACTGCATACGAACGGGTTCCTCAACAGATTCCGGGGGATGAACATCCGCATCAGAGGGTTGAGAGTCCGTGGCATCCATTTCAGCACCATCTTCATCGGTGAAGCCAGCAGCTGCAAACTCACCGTCCCCTCCTCCTCTTCAGAGACGTCTTCTGCAAACTCGCCATCCTCCTGTTCAGAAACGACCTCTGCAAACTCACCATCCTCCTCCTCTTCAGAAACATCCAGCCCAGCCATCTCCCCATGTTGAGGCGGAGCCGCGGAGTCATTCACCTCAGCCACCACAACGGAACTGGGTACCTTGGGCTTCCTTGGCATTTCAGCATGAGCAGCGGAGTCTGGCAGCCTGGTGCGATCCAAATCACGAGCAGTTGGCCGGGCATCTGAATCTCTCCTTGAGCCACCGTGGTGGTGGCTCCTTGTCCTGGTCCGGCTACGGCTCCTGCTCCTGCTCCTGCTTCGGCTTCTCCTCCTCGGATCGCCGGAAGGGCGGCGGTCGTTATGCGAGTAGGACCTCGACATTGGCGGCCTCTTGGGCTCATCGTAGTCACGAGTGCGGCGGGCAGCGCGCTCTACGTCGTACTTGCGCCTGTCGTCAAAGCTGTGGCTCCTCCTGTCCCAGCCCGACCTCCGGGACTCGTCCCCCTTGGCGGCCCGGCCCCAGTCTCCGGGCCGCCGCCACCTCGGGTCCTCCTCCTCGTCGTCTCGCTTCCTCGGAGCGGCGGGAGGAGGAAGGGAGGCGTGATTCGGGTCCTCCCTCGCCCGGAGGAGGTGGTCGGGGATGACGCCCTGGGCGACCAAATAGTGTGCGGCGAGGCGGCCGGCCTCGAGCAGGATGTCGGCGCGCTTACGGTGTTCCTCGGCGCCGGGGTCGGGGATGGGGACGGGGCCGGGAATCTCCTCGTATCGCCGTGGTGGCGGCCGGCCGGGGCTGCGCCTCAGCGGTGGGGGCGGGCGGCGCTGGTGGCGCGGCGAGGGCGATCGGCGGCGGTGACGTCCTCCTCCATGGAGCGGGGCCGGCGGGTCGCGGCAGCGAGTGCGGGACCTAGGCTGCATGGAACCCCGGCCGGAGTGGGGAGGAGAGGAGAGCTTCGAATCCTGGCGTTCGGTTAAATCCGGCGAGCCGTTGCTGGGTGGCGGCGGCGATCCAAATCCCACATCCGTTCAGTGGTGTTCGTACCGGATCCGGTTCGTTCGTGGGCCCGCCGGCGGCGGAGGCGGAGGTGAAGGCGGCGGCGGGGGCCGGAGATGGTGATGACGTTTGCAACAGCTGCGAGCGAGGGTTTGCTCTGCTTTGCTTTCTTTGCGAGTGGAGACGGGCCCTGCCCTGCCCCGACCCGACGACACAGATAAGAGGAGGCGCCACCCGATTTCTTTTTCTTTTCTTTTCTTTTGAACCGAACCCAACAGTTATTTTTTTTTCATACAAACATTTTCCTATAACAATCTGACAAACTTTTTTTTAGAAATATCTTACAAACATTTGAATAGCCTCTTCCAGGCAACCCGACAGTTTTTTTTTCTTACAACTTTTGAACCCAACCCAACAGTTTTTTTTTTAAGGGATTCTTCGGTCTTCTATCTATGTGACGTGGACCCTACACCCCTGCTGCAACGTCGTCACCGTGTAGCTACTGCCTCTCTGTCCATCGAAATGTCGTTATCGTTTCAATGAAGAAAGTCTTTTTAGCTTTGATAAAAAATATATGAAAAATTATAAATATTTATTGAATATAATTAGTATCATTAGATAGATAAATGAATCTGCTTTCGTAATCAACTTATTTGGAGATACAAATATTATTAATATTTTCTATAAATCTAAGTCAAAGTTTAAAAATTTTGATACTCGAATACCATAGCGACATTTTTAATAGACGGAGGAAGTACTAAATAAGGAAAATTCCTAGATGGCATGACGTCCCTATTTGGTAACTGGGCTACCCATCTTTAGACGGCCCAGAAGAAATCCAGCCTGCTGCCGACTGAAAAGTCTCGAGTTCCAAAAGGGAAACCATTTCATTACAAAAAAAAAGGAAACCCAGCCAATAAGCACTCCACTGATAGACAGCCCATATATCAACAAGGAAACAAAAACGTTCGTATACATCAGAAAAATCTATTTTCTCAATGGAAACATTCAGGTTTCTGTACCCAACTATGAGCAGACAGAGCATACTACTGCCATTCACCGGACCAATGTTTCATCACCACCAAAATTAATGCAACAAGAGAATACGAATCTGATGCTTTCCTGCTTCTCACCAACCTGGTCCTGCACAACAGGCATGCCATAGATTGTCAATTCTAAGGTGCTACAAAGGCCACTGTAAATAGCACTAACAAGCTGTTTTGTTTAAGGCACTGAATTGCATGCATGTTTCAACAGACAAGCGTCGCAGCATCTCTTTACATGAAAATGCTGCTAGCTCTGTTCAAAGCATCAGCCTTAACATATTCACTCAAGCAATACAATTAGTGATAATGGTTAACAAACCTCTAGGGGGCCTTCATGTGAATTCATCTCTGGCCCGAGCATCTGCATCACAGCTCTCAGAGCCTCTGCAGCTTGCTCGGGTACAGCAGCCATGTTAACATTGTGTCCCCCTTCATTTCCAGAAGCTTGCTGTGCCATATTTCCTTCATTAACTGAGCCCATGAAAGCAAAAGGGGAGGGACAGCAGCACCGGAAGGGAAAGGCTCAGATGCGGAAGGATTACTTGATTGACCTGATCCTTGACCATTCACATTGATGTTTGGATGAACAAAAAAATCGTTCAAATTTATAGTTGCCGGAAGCCCAGGTGCTTGTTGACCACGATTCATGAAGCTGTCAAATAATTCAGGGGGTACAGCATAGAAAGGAATACCATTGGTCTGACCAGCAAATCTTGGGCCTCCATGTTGACCTTGGTGTGCATGTGTATTCTAGACACAAGAAAATATATTATTTCATGATTTAGATAAGAGTATAATAAAAACAGCACCTAATGGGAAAACAAATCTATAAATTATGCATGTGATACTTCTACAAAATTGAAAGTCCTAATCAAGACAAATCTCAAATTCCATTTGTAAAGCAGGTAGTTTCTATAAGAGTACCTGTTCTTGTGTTGGAACTCGTCGTTCAGACAGTTTCTTTTTGGTGACCTAAATTCATTGGACAGAGAGCAAAGTAAAATTAAAAAATTCGGCATCTTTCCATGCATATGTTCTAATGAAAAATAAAAATAACAACAGAAAAATCTCTACCTCAATATTCTGCCGGACATTTTCATTACTGGGATCAAGCCCAGAGGCTGCAAGGCGAGCAAAGTAGGTTAACTATAAACATCATTAATTATCAGGTATAAAATAAATCTAAAGTATGTTTCATGCAGGAATACAATTAAGCGGATAATTTGAACAAGGAAAGAAATTGCATCTGAATATGAGAACCATATATGAGGTGAACACATTTGATATTAGTTAAAGAGCACAGATTTGATATTAGTGTCTATTTGTTTTCCACTCCAGGTCATGCTATCCAGCTTGTAATCCATAAGCCGAAATAAGCAGGCCTGAGATCATAGTCAGATTATGACAATTCAAAGACCAGATCATCATTATCCAACAAGCTGCCTTCCCCCAGCTTATAGATTATAAGCTGGATTATACCCATAGTCAATGAGAAATATTAATCAGAGGATGTCAAAATTTTGTTTTCTAAGATACAAAAAAAAAATCATTTTTCAGTCCATGGTTAAACCTAAAGCAGAAGACCTCTCCAAACAGACATGTAAACTAAACCTGATTGTTGCAAAATAGGTAAAAGAAAGTGCAGCATGTGAATAGTTTCCACAAAATTAGCTGAATGCTTCAGTGCTCTCACCTTTCAAGTATCCCTTGTATAAAGCATCATGATAATTCCCCAGAGCAAAATAAGCAGATCCAAGTCGACTATATGCCTTGCTGTAGGTCGGGTCAATTTCAATCGACTTCAGGCAGTCCCCAATAGCTTCATTGTTCATATTAAGAAGGGTATATGCAGCAGCCCTGGAAGTATCATGTATGTGCCTTTTCATGTTATAAATCGGAAGCAGATAAGTGGCACCATAAACCAGTTATCAGGGTAAATAAAACTATCATGAAGGGGAAAAAGTGAAATCGCTCCAGTAACCAGAAATGGTAAGTTTCCATAGGACTTTGTGAATAACTAATTATTTCTCTTCCTCAAATAATTTTTACACCCTAAACATCTTATCTTATCCCGAGTTAAGGAAGAAATAATAACTAGTATCAAAACTCCTCATCACATCACATGTTATGGCAGCAGTGCAAGATCCAAAAGAAAAACATTCAGGAATGCAACGGTCCAGAATGAATATGGTAATATTTACCCATTCAGGCAATTACGTATAGCTGTGTAGTATATCTATGACCTGCCACTAGTGGCAGAAGATTTCCTATTCTGTCCATACCTGTTACAGTAGTAAATTGCATTTTTCCTGCTCAATGCAATGGCGCATGTGTAAAGTTCGGCAGCTTTGAGGTGTTGACTCGATCGCATGAAGTCGTTACCTGATGAATAAATAAACAGTCATCGAACGAAATTCAGCACATTCACATTCATTTATAAATCCATACAGAAGTCTTGGATGGAATGTCATCGGATTTCAAATACACAGATTACAAAATATGAAGACTGTCATGATAGAAGTTGCAATCTTTCAGCGCAACATGCTTTTAATTCAGAAAGCATATGAAAATAACTACTCCAAAGTTGACACAAAAATGGCCAAGAGTCGTGGCTATATACCTGCTGTTTTAAAGGTATCTGCCAGGTCCAATGAGCTTGCCTTCTTTCGTCCTGATTTCTGCATTGCCTAAACAGAGAGAACCCACACATCCATACTTCAGCGCACAAGTGTCTAGAAAACTTAAAGATGTAACACTTTTACAATGATATAAGAAGAAACCTATAAAGAAAAATTAAGATGTGAAAAAATGGTAGAATAGCTTCCTAAATAAGCAAAAAAAATAGTGTAGCACCTGTAATGCTTCAGTAAAGTATTGTGTTGCCTTTGAAAGTTGACCAGGATCTTCTGCTCCAGCAGATGATGTCTTAAAGAAATTCATTTCATCAAGTGCAGCATAAAACTTTGCAAACAGTTCGTCTCCTGAATTTTCTGACCAAAAGAAAAAAAATGTTTCGTGAGGATAGAGTAATTTCAACATGTTATATTCTTCTGGTGATATCATCATGGTCTTAGCAATGAAAGCAAATACAATTATACAAAAGAGGCAAAAGAACTATAACATACAAGATAAAGATGATATTTGCATACCTAAGTCAAAGATATCTTCCACCTGTATGTCACTCTGTTCAAGAGAAGGAGAAAAACAATTTGAGAAGCTACTAAATCTCAACTCGTAAGAATGTTAAGGGAAAGAAATGTAACAGGATGGGCATGGACAAGCATATAATGCATAGGAGCTTAATTTCTGAGCAATATGTACATCAAAATGAATATGCCAGGGTATTAATGATAACGGGGAATGGATTAACATGTGTTAGACCACATGGAAATACAGGCACAAATGAGAGAGAGAGAGAGAGAGCATACATTTGATGTCGTGCATTTATTTGAATCTTCTTCAGCATTGGATGTACTCGCACTTGGAGATGGTTTCTTTGATACAGGTTGTGACACCAGGCCAGCGCTTGCCTTCTCTCTTTCATTAGCGTCAAGAGAAGTAAATAGTTCTAGTAAAAGTCCGGGTTGTATCCCTTCTGAATTGGCTGATGAGTTGATACTGAAAACAGATTCCAGGCAGTCATTGGCAACTTCAAGGGCTTCAGGATCTGCCCCTGAAGCTAGCTCAACTGCATTGCAAACATGGTTGCAACATGAGAAAAGATAAATGGCCGGAAACTCAAAGCCGAGTAATTATTTAGCTCTTGTAACTACAATTGAGTCCATAGCCCTCATAAATGTACAGAAATTTCTAAGAGAATTTTGTGTGTTTTGCACATGAAAAATGATACATTTAGCTATGCAAGTCTACAGGTTGCATTCAGCTCGTGTGCTTTAATATGTCAGAGTAACCGTAATAGTGTCACAACAGTTGAGTGTTGCTATAATCTACAATTCCCCGGTAAGATAACTGAAAAGGGTAGCGGTGGACAGACATATGAAACACATGTAAAGTGCTGAAATTACAGGTTGAAGAAAAATTTCAGCGGGAGCAGGCTTCAGGTGACAAGGGAACCCTAACTTAGATTAGGGACTTGTATACTGTTGCAAGACTAAAGGTTTAACGGTCCCTAATGAATCCGATAATCGACCCCCAAATTCCACGCAACTGATAGCAGGCACGAGCAGGCGAGCGATTCGATCCCCCGTTACCAGGCAAGCTCCCACAATCTCAACCACGTTAGTAGAAGGAAGCGATCATATGAAACACGGATCAGAGAGAGAGAGAGAGAGAGAGTACCGACCGGAGTTGAGGAAATCGAGGAAGGCGAGGACGATGCGGCGCGAGACGGGCGAATCTGAACGGGTCATGTTGCCCATTCGCCGGCGCCGGAACCGGCGGCGAGTCTTCTACAACACAGGCAGGAACGGGACCCTAGAATGAAATTTGTTTGACTACAGTTCCACTCCATTCCATCGACTGACTAACCTGAAATACGCACCACGAAAGGGTTCTTTTTGCAAAACGCGCCCCATTTATTTATTTATTTATTTTATCTGCAATATAATTTGGTGGGTTTAGCGGGCGTCGCGACTATCAGACTGGCGTCATCTGCACCAAGATGGATGAAGAGGTTCAGGACCACGGGAATCTTGGAGTCGGCCGAATGACAGGTTTGCTAATCTACGGCCGGTTCAAGCGGCAGCAGTTTGCCTGACCTAGCAGGTCTAGTGGACTTTCTAGGTCACGCGCACTAAGGACATGTATGTATAGAGGAGAGCTCATCTGATTTTTGGAGCACATATATCTAAGCAAAGAGATAGAAAACATCTCTAGTCATATAAAGGAGAGACTCTACATATTGTCTTTTAATAAATGTATATATTAATGATTGTATAACATAAGTCGTCTCTTCAAATGTACAACGGTGCTAAGAGTTATCTCTTACATCCGAACACGTGATAGAGACCATCTCTTCGTCAAGAACCCACCTAACCGTCTCTTCAAGAGATAGAGGAGCTAATTGCAAAAGTACACTGCCACATCGCCTAAGAGCCCGTTCATTAATTAGTGTTGTACATGCCCTAACAATGTGTAGTGGGGCGAGCTTAGAAGATATTGGTGGTGTAATAAGAAGTAGGAAAACTACAGGAGATTAATTTGTTTTATTTATTACAACAATGTAAGATAACATCTCTTTCCCTAGACTAGAAGGCTCCTAGAACCATGACTACTAACGTAAGTATATATATAAGAGCAAGTATTATGAGGCCACCTCAGCTGGCGAAATAGGAGGACACCTCAGTCTCATCTGACGTGGCAGAGAGAGAAAGCAAGAGAGAGAGGAAATCGGGCGACTGGCTAATCGCTAGCAAAAAACGGGCGAAGTAAATTGGTTGGGCAGCCGGCAACCTTTCCTCCTCTCTGATGCTTCCACGTCTTGGTTGAATTCTGCAACGCATTAAAGATTTGTAGTTACCCGTCACCACCGCTACGCAGCTCGGGTGACCTGGACACACGAGTCGCCGGCAAGCCGGCGTAGCATTAGCCCTGCTCTAATGGTGCAAGAGTAGCCGCTTGTTATGAAAAAATGCAATAGTGAGGGCTCTATGATGTTGCATTGTAGATGACAACGAAGCAGGGCAGGATGGCCCTGGGGTTGAACACCTGGAGCTCCTCCATGTTAGAGTAGAGCCCGGCGGACCCGGCAATAGACTCGAATTCCTCTTCTTCTTCTTCTTCTTGGACCTGGTCCTGCTGCTCGTGGTGGTGGTGGTGGTGATGTGAAGAATTTGATGAGGGCCGCTTGACCCGGCCTGCGATGACCCGGCACACGAGCATGGCCCTAGTAGCCACGCTGCTGCTGCTGTGGTCGTCGTCGTGGGCGCGGCCGCTGGTAGCCATGGTCCTGATGCCATCGGGATCCGAGGGCCTGAATCCGTGGCGGATGATGGCGCATGTGGCGCAGGTGGCGGCGGCGCAGAGGCGGGTGGCGCCGTTGAGGCCGAGCTGGCAGGCGAGCGCGGCGCAGTGGAAGCGGAGGAGCTCGTTGCCGTCGGCCGTGCAGCGCGGGTAGTGGTGGCTGTTGTTGTTCTTGGCCTTTGCCTTGACTGCTTCGCGGTAGTCCTCGAACCGTGCCAGCGTCCTGGGCGTGTTGTGCACCTTGAGGATGCGCTCGATCCTGCACACCGGGCTCTGCTTCTTGAGCCAGCTCGACTGGAAGATGATCTCGATGATGTTACGGCTCGTGTCATCGGACCCAAGCTCACAAACTGCATTTATTTTATTATTATTATTTTTGAAAACCCAACAACATTTTTTCCCATAACAGGGAAAAACCCAACAACATTAATTCTGGAATGTGAAATTAACCTGCATGTGTGACGGACTGGTGTAGCTGGAGGCTGTCCTGGCTGACGAAGATCTCGCCGCAGTCCGGGCAGGGGCAGATGGAGGAGGAGGTGATGGGGTCCACCACCATGTGGCACTCGTAGCACCCCGACAGCCTCCGCAGCTGCACGCCGGTTCTGAACGATGCTCCCGCCGACGAGGACGACGACGACCCACCCCTCTGCAGGAGCAGCTGCTTGCTGCTGTTGTTGTTATTGGTGGACGCCCGACGCTCTTCCGTCGCCGGCGGGGTGCCGGCCTTACCAACCACCTGCTTGCAGATGGACGGCGCAGAGAGCTGCGGCTTCTTACTGCTGTCCGTTGCCGCGTGGCTGTTTCTGCACGACAAGATGAGGCTCTTGAGCGCTAACCTGTAACAAGGGCTCTCCGCCGGAGCCTCCTCAGCTGACTGCTTCTTCTTCTTCTTCTTCTTCGTTCTTCTTGTTCTCCAACGGCGGCGGCGGCGGCGGGCCTTCACTTTGCTCTTCTGCTTCATGCTCTTGTTCCTGGCACCTGCTGCCGATTTGCTTTCTGATCGTTCCACTTCAACCACCATTCTGTCTCTCTACTACGCAGTCTAGATTTTTACCTTGCCAAACTGTCTTGTGTTCCTTGCAAAAAAAAAGGGAGGGGGGGGGGAGGAGGACTGGCTACTCTTGTTGCTCAGAATCACTACTCACAATCATGCTTCTTTAATTGTTCCATCTTCTTCTTCTCTAAAGGAAAGAGGAAAGTGGTCGGCTCCTCGCTTTTATGCTTTTGGTTTTGGGAGGGGGGAAGGAGCTCTTGCATGCCAACTCCAGCCCTTTCTGATTAATTTAACACAGGAGTTTATCCTGCATGGCCTAATAATGATGTTCGTTCTAGCCTTAGGTACTCCTTTGTTTACTCAACTCTAGATTATATTCGCCGTACAGCCTCACAAGCAAGTAACTCTATCTCAGGTCAATCTAGCAGTTCAAACACCATACAAATCCTTCACCCTGGAGGACTCAACAGAACAGATGAACCTCATGCATTCCTGACGAGACCAATGGCAAGTAGCGCAGCTAATGACTCCAAATTGCAGGGCATTTCTTGGTCTTGGATGCTACTGTAGTACCAACATGCACACATTTCTTTTGTTGCGATTCAAAACAGATTATTACTCCAGTGGGACAGATTCATATCTTGGACACGCATGAATGATTATGATCCACTACCTGCAGGTACAGGTACGGTCGATTCTCCAGCCACTGCGAGGAAGTGGGCTGAATGCATGGATCTGCAGACAGAAAAAGAGAGATGCTATCGATCGATGCAGGTATGGTGTGGTATGGGCACGCCAAGCATGGATTCATTTCCAAGGACAGGGAGTCTCTTGCATCGGGGTTCTCGTCATCACAAAGAAAGGGCCATGGTGGAAGACTCTGCAAAAGCTCATGCCTTGCAGTCACAGTTTCTCACTCCCTCCCTCTCCTACCTGCAGCAGCAGGACGGCAGCACCCAACGGACGTTCTGATTTTAATTTTTGAGAAGTTTTTTTACAGTAGTTTTGAAAAAATATAGTTTAATTTTACTAATAAGTAACAGATTTATATTTTTTCATAAAGTATAATTTTGATATATGAACTGTGGCAGGATATTCGCATTGTTCAATGTTGTTTGTGGGCTTTGTGTTTCTTTTGGCCCCAAGTTTCCTGCGTAAATTACCCTTCCCTAGCCATAGGATTCTTCACTTTATAGTAACAAAGTGATTGGGGCTTTGTGAATTTCAGTGTGACTGCAGTGGCATCGAAGCACGAGGGCGCTGCCTCTATCAAAAGGAACAAAGCATAACTCGAACAAGCAAGCTGATTATTATACTAATCGGATTGTGCAGCCTCACTGACGAGAGACTGTTGAGATCATGTCGCACTAATTTGTCTATACTGATTCCAACAAGCTAGAGCCAGAATTCTCCCTCCCTCGGCCGGGACATCTAATCTTATCTTAATCCCTCTATATATAGTAGCATGGAGGAAAAAAGATCCAGTTTTTCGTTCCATCTGCATCGTCCATGTGGTTGGGATGGATGGCAATGCACACTCAAGTGCATGTGCCATCTTGTTATGATCGGACTGATCTCTTCCTTGCCTGTGCTGGCTGGCCCCGGCCCAGTCAGATCCGTCCTTTTCTTTTGGTCAAGGCCATGGCTAGCATATCAGATCATCTGTCGTCTTCAAGATCTCGCACCCAGGTCATGAAGCTTTCGCTGACATGGGAAATACTTGACTCTCACTCTTCCTGTTGCATTCTACTTACTTTTGATTTTACACAAGATGTTGAAGTAATTAACCACACACACACATATATATATATAGCACCCAGTTAACTACATGGGTGGGCTTAGTAACGATATGAATTCTGTAGACTGACACAATACCAGTAAATCTTCAACGTTGGTGACGGGTTGCAAGTTACAACTGCTACCTATGATAAGAGTAGTATGTTTTAGTACATCAGCAAATCTAACATATCATTGAAATCATGCGATGCCTCAACTTATTTACCCTGAACCACATGATTGAGCTGAGAGTGACTGCATTTGACAAATCACTTTTGTTGGTTAATTACATGGAAAACTGCAGGGACCAAAAGCTCAAGAAGAGCATGACCCAAATGGACATGATCGGCCACGATCTGCCGGAGCCGCTGCAAGCAAGCCGATTGTTGTGGTACGAGCACACAGGTTGCTTCCTGAAGAAACACAAGAAAACAGTTGAGAGATACTTGTATGAGAGAGAGCAGTAATAGAGAGAGAGAGAGAGGGAAACCTGTTGGAGCAGAATGTGATGGTGTAGTCGGCGTTTGAGCAGGTGAAGATGCTGGTTGGATCGTCGTAGGCGTAGCTGTAGGCGGTGGGGCAGGCGGCCTTGAACTTCTTGGAGTAGAATGTGGGCTGGCACGTGGCCGGGTTCCCAAACTGGCCCCGGCAGCAGTACTGGTCCGTGTTGAACACGTCGCAGGCGCTCCGGCAGGCCACCGTCCGGCCGCCCACCTTCACGGCCAGCTCCGACGGGCAGTTGTCACGCAGGTCGCCGTCGCATCCGGCCGAGCTGCAGTTGCCCTGCCCGTTCACCGGCTTCACCACCATGGGCAGGTTGAACCCGTCCACGAGGCTCACGTCGTAGTAGTCCGTGGCAGCCAGCGTGAACTCGGCGAGGCTCGCCGGCGTCGCGCCGGAGGCGCCGCACTTGAGCGACGTGCCGCAGCCACCCGTCGCGCACGACCCGTTGCCGCTGGCGTCGAAGTTGCATTCCGTTCGGCCCCAGATGCGCCCCGACCACCCCACCGGCGCCGTGAACAGCTATCGACTGCCCCGGCCGCAGGGCGAACCCGCCGCCGGCGAAGCTGTCGCCGGGGACGCCGCTGGCCAGATGGTCGTCTTGCAGCGGTTGATGATGGTGAAAACGCGGGCCGAATCCGCACCGCCTGGTGAAATCCTTAAATCAGAGGTTTTCTTTTTGCTGCAACTCATCCTACGACGTGCATGCATGAGTGTTTTTTTTCAGTCGGAATAAAATAATAGATATGACCAGCGACAGAACCCGGATGAACACCATTAACACTTCAAGAAAAGAAAAAGGACATTCCTCATCTTTTAGCAGGCATCCTTTCTTTTGCTTTGGGGAAACAGTTAAAGTTAACATCAGTACAGTACCTGTAAGGAAGCAGAGGATGCCCAGAGCCAAGGGCAGAGCTGCTCTTGGGAAACTCGACGACATGCTGCAATAAGCCAACAAAGCTAATTAGTCTTGGTGTCATGGCCATCGATCATTACATCTAGGTTTAATAGTAGCAGAGAAGAAGAATACGTGAGACGGAGCATGGCCAAAGCAGCAAGGCAAGGTAAACCTTGCTTCTCCCCTATTCCATCGGTTCCTTCCCTTTCCTGCTTACCATTCTCTTCGCCACCATCCCTTCCTCATATTCCTAGTTTCATGCATAGGGCTTTCCTTCATTCTATTCTGATTCCCAGCTCCGATCTCTGAAAAGTAACCTTACCCATTCTGTAATCAACTGACCACATAAGGCATGGCAATGGCTTTTATCTGCTGTTCCCCTTCCTATTCTGTCTCACTCTGAATCCATCCATCCTAATAAAGCACCATATTAACCGATATTAGCAACCAGAATAAGAAAGATTCATCAACCAGCTACTCCAATTAATCTCAACAGGGAAAACGAAAATGAATACCTAGGCCAGCTTATTCTCAAATCCCAAATCAGAGATAGCAGGTAAAAACCAAGGCACAACCAATGCCACACGAAACTGAAACTTTATAGAACAAAGGTAATCATGTTTCATGCAGCAACACAATAGTGAATCCTTTCAATGTGATGTTAGAACCTACATAAACCAAACTCCTACAGAAACCAAACTAAGACTGCCGTTGCACAATGAAGGAACAGCTGCTCCATAAACCTAGGCTACAGTATTATCATGGGGCTGCTGTTACATGGAAGATCCAAGTCGTGGATCACAATACGTCTTCATCCAATCAACCATTTGGTTGAACAACATCAATTCTCGTGTTGCCTGTAGTTGGCGACGACATACTTCACATATGTTTCAAACATCGCCAAAACTAATAGTCATCGAGGTTGAGGCCGTAACGGTGAGCAAGGTTCTTGATGGTTCCATTTTGCACGACAGTTTCCAGCATGTCATACTTCTTGCAGTTCCCATCAAGTACTTCCTGCTGCTGTTTTGCCAGTTCCTTCTCCTCTTCCAGTTGATTCTGCAAGGTATGTGAAACATTTCAAGTATGAAATCCATCTAAAGATCAATGCAGCAGCATCAAGAACCCAACAGATATCAATATTCTACTTTAGCTTCACATAAATTTTGATAGCACAGTACTTGTACAAGAACCATACGACAAATGTATGTATTCAGTTCTGCTTAATAGATAGTGTGCTCAGCTAACCAATAAATGATTTCTTTTTAACTCACATACAAGTGAATGACCCTTGTTGAAATTAGCATCTTCCCATCTATTCTGTCTTTGCCACGTCCCTCACAAATATCTAGTTTATGAATGGACATATTGCGTAGATTGCGCGCATCCTTTTGCAATCATTAAATATCACATGCAAATGAAGAATAAAATAGTACCTTTACAAGTGCCATATTCTCTGTTTCTTGCCTCTTTGCAAGGTTTTTCAATTTCTTCATGGCCTCGTACTCATCATCTCCCTGTTTTACCCAATGGAAGCTTTTGTTAATTCCAGGGCGAGGAGGGCGATCCCGAAACATCTCAGGCTTTGCAGTGGTAGCTTTCACAGGCCTTGGCATTCCACCAATTATGAAAGGGAAATCATTCATGAGTTCTACAGCGGCCTTGGCCTGCATTTCATCTTCCAATTCCACCAGCGCGGCTGAAGGGATATCATACGGGACAGTGTAGTTCACAATGAACTCCACGTTAACGACATTTGCACACTGGGCAAGAGCTGCTTTAATGATTGGGGTCGTAACTTGGGGAGAAAGCTGATCTAGGTATATGGTTCTCTTAACCTTGCGTTTGAAATCAGCATAATCCTTCACAGCCTGTTCCTCGGATGCTGCCATGGAAGGGCAACTTCTGCAGGGGCATGGACAAAGAGGCATTTTAGGGTCATACTATGCAAAAGCATCAAATCAAAGCGGTTTAGGTGAAAACGAAATAAACAATGTTTTTTTAGTTGTTCACCTAGCTGGTTTGAGGATCTAGATGTGCAAATTAAGGAGCCGGGTCCCACCCCCAGGACTAGTTATAATACTATTAATAGTAGGTTGAGGGTGATAATGTTGTTGCCCTGAAGAAAACTACCCTAATCTTCCAGGAACAAGAAGAAAATGTACAAGAACATGACTAGCGTCAACGTGGATGTAGGGCACAACGTAGCAGAAAATAAATCCGATATTAGGAATATCGAATGATCTGGATTGGATACAGAACGAGTACCAATTCCTAGAAACTACGGTTAAGGGAAGCAATGGAAAATGAGTTAGGGTTCCTCACCGAAACGAATCAAATGTCGGATGGATGAGTCTCCAAATTTGCGGTGGCAGGAAGCGGCGGACGGAGAACTTTTGGGGTTGCAGTTGGCGGTTGAGTAGGGCAGCGTCCGGTGCCTTGTGACACCCGAGCTCGATCGAATTCGACGATGACGCCCACGGGCGAATCGCCCAAACTCTTTAGGGTTCTTGTGGAGGATGGCTAATCGGGATCGCAGGGGGAGGTTTCGTGCGCTTTTCTCGGACGGAGGCGAGGTTCTGGACGGCGGCCGGAGCCGTAGGTGGAAGCGGTGGGCGGGTGGCGGCGGAGTCGAAGGTGGCTCGCTTGCGGGACGACGCGATTTTTCTTTGGAGGGCGACGCGATTTTTTTCTTTGGAGGGGACGACGCGACGGAGAGTTGGGTCGGGCCCGGAGGCGTTTTGCTGGCCCTAAACAGTTGAGGCCCATTCACAATCACGACCTGGGTAGGCTTGTCCTTCGTTACTTTTAAACATGTCCAAATGGGCCGTGCCAAGCGGGCCGGCCCGAAGCACGGAAAAAAGACGGTCCAAGCACGACACGAAGTCTCGTGCCGGGCCGGCCCGACAGGCAGCACGGCACGGCCCGTTTATAAGTATGGCTTGTTAGTTATCTATTAATGTACAAATAGAATAGAACTCTCTAGGTGAAACATAGATGATTGTGGTCTAGTGGTGAAGCTTCATGTTCTCAACCAACAGGTTCTAGGTTCAAGTCCCACCTCCATCCGGTTTCCACCTTCATTTTACAATTGTTTACACTGATATGCTAACTGGACCGACGTGACTAACGGGCTGTCGTATCGTGCCGTGCCTCGAAACTAAACAGGCCGTGCTTTTCCGTGCTCGGCGATCTAGACAACAGAATATACATATTATACAATGGTTGTCTGTTATAATGTCTATATGGATACTATTTCCTTTTACCTTTGCATGTACACGCTAATCAAAAGGAAGTCTTAATTTTGTGGCATCTTTTGTGGGGTGTTCCTCCCGTGAACATGAAAAGGGAAAAAGATTTGCTACATATCGAAGCTTTATTTAGATCGAACTTAAATATTGCAGCAAAATGTTATAAGCCTTGCAAACATCCGGTGTTTATAGGTCTGAAGACGGAGACGCTGCAGATTTCTCGATACCCGGTGAAAGAAGTGATATTTTGGAATGAAAAAATCAGAGATGCCGGAATCATATCAGCATCGATCTCCTAATTGGAAATCCTAGGCATATTCGTACATATGGAAAAAAGGGCATGTGTTGCCTAAGATAACACACGAGAAATCACACACACGGTAGATAGAGAGCACACGATCTGAACGAGGAGTAAAACACGCAATATTCGTAGACGGCGCTTGCACAACGGGCGGATGCGGAAACAAGACGTCGACTGCATGGTCGACAGTGTTTCTCTTACCTCTCTCTCTCCTCCGATCCAGTCAGATAAAATCCTACGTGTCTACTCTCTGCAAACTTTATACATGCCCTTATGATTACATAACCACATAGTTATTCCTAAAAAAATATAACCATATAGTTTATGATCATATTATTTCATAAAACTTTACCTTTAATAAGAATTTACTATTAGTATGATATGTGGACTCAAACTTCATGTTTGCGTGACATATTATTCCAATTTATTCAATCAACGAAAATACAAAATCATCAAGTTGTATATACGATAAGTAATCTTTCGATGTGATTTTGATGGGGTGAAATTATATAAAACAAGGTGACCGTAAACCTCAGGATCCTAAGGGCCACATACATGTGTTTTTGTGACACTAAGGGCCGTAAAACACGAGGTTTTATAAAATTTTTACTGAACAAACAATAAAAAACATAATGATGAACATTTATTTTACTTTGAAAACATAATGAACCTTTTTGGGGAGAAACAGTTTCAGAATTTCAAGTTGGACTCTAAAACCAAGCAGGATAATTTAGGGCATGTTTGTTTTGTCCGTCTAAAATTTTAGCTCTTAAAAGTTAGCACTAAAATTTTAGTACTATGGTGTTTGTTTGCAGTACTAAAGTTTAGTTTATTAACTATAAAATGACCATATTATCCCTAATTAATGCTTCTATCCCACCTAACATATTTTAGCATCAAGTTGGTGCTAAATTTTAGTCCATTAACACACTTTAGCACAATGAAAAAACAGTCCTTAATCTAAGCCAGCTGCGGCAAGGGACCATCATACAAAGTGGTTTAACTTGCGGGGCAGTGAATACAATTACTTGATTTCCGAGAAATGAAATCCTTTTTTCTTTTAGAAACTGAGAAATGAACTTTTTCTTAGAGATGGTACTAGCTAGTATAGGTTGGTTTGGATGGATGGATCCACCACGGTGTCATCTCATGAGGTCGTCTGGACCACGTACATGGTCATGATGCATCCAGCGAAGCAGCAGCGAATTTTATTGCAACAATTGATAGTAGCAACCAGTCGTACTACAACTACTGTAGGAGGGACCATATCAATGTGTTGTGTGCTAGTAACAAAGACAGGTGAAGAATTGGATTGATGTATACTCACAGCCATGCTCTCATCATATAGTAATTAACTTATATGGTGGACCAAAAAATAAAATAAATACAGAGAGGAAGAAAAGGAATAATTAATACATATGTGTGGAAGGAAGGAGGAGGAGGAGGGAGAGACAGATCGAGCAGGAATGCCCTCAGTAGTATTGGCATGCCTTTTCGAGTGAGATTGGCTTATTGAGCTTGGCTGGGTTCATGTGCAGCTTGCACTCGATGGTGCGCGTGAATCGCGGCTTCACCAGCGCGCCCAGCACGTATGCCCTCGAGTGCAGCGTGGTCCGCAGCACCATGGGCACGGGCGGCACGGTGGTGCTCACCGGCGGCGCGTTCTTGCCGCCGCTGGAGGCCGGCGCCGCGGTGAGCGTGGGGCCGCCGCCGTAGAGAGGCACCTTGTTGCCGGTGACGGTGACGCTGACGGTGCGGCGGCTGCTGCGGGGCTGGTAGAACTTGTGGAGCTGCAATCCCAGCAGCATGAATGCATGAGTGAATTAAAGAAGAAAGGAAATCCGAGCAGCATGAATGAATGAATGAAAGAAGAAATCATGAATGAATGAATGAATGAAAGAAGAAATCATGAATCAAGAAGAAATCATGAATGAAAGAAGAAATCATGAATGAATGAAAGAAGAAAGAGGAAGTCGTTACGTCTCCTGATGCTAGGTTTAGCTGGCTGTATGACAGCTGGAACGGGTCTGCCGTGACGTGGATCCCGAAGAATGTGCCCTTGTTCTTGTAGGTGAACTTGACGGTGGCGTTGGTGGTGGCCATGTCGGTGGGCACGAGCGATGCGTCGGTGCCGGCCTGGATGATGAAGTTCTGGAAGGTGATGGTCTTCATGAGGATCTGCGGCTTCTGGGACCTGCTGGCGCCCCAGAGCACGAGCGCGAAGAAGGAGAAGAGCGCGACGAATCCCAGCAGGAAGACGAGCAGGTAGTAGCAGCGCTTGGGCACGATCCGGGTGTGCTCCTCCTCGTCCATGAGCCCTTCCTCCTCGATCACCCCGATCTCCTGCCACCCGCCCTTCCCCGCCGCCGGCACGCCCTTGCGCTTCCCCCGCCGCCGCCGCGCTTCACCGAGAAGCGGCTCGACGACGAGTCCCTCCCCACCGACGAGTGCGAGTGCCGCGGCGATGCCATCGGGCTCAGCGCCGGCGTCGAGTGCACGGAGGTGGCCGTCTTCTCCCCATCGTGCGAGTCCCGGGACGGGCTCTGCACGTAGTACACCGGGCGCCCGCCGCCGCGAGGAGGGGAACGCGGGGGAGAAGACGGGGCAAGGCTCGTCACCTCCGAGTCCGTCTTAGCGTGAGGCATCTTCCTTCCACCTTCCTCTTCTCGGAGAATTGCAGCAGAATTGGGGGAAGGAAGAAGCTGGCTCTGGCACTGGGACTGGTTGGTGCCAAAGCAAAGGAAAGCAAAGGAGGCAATGAATAGGCAGCCGCAGCCCCCGGGTTAAGGTTAACTAACCACTCCTGTCCAATAATTATTAATCGACCCGCAGAGAGAAGAGTGTTGTTAGTTGGCTCAAACCGTCGGTGCTCCAGGCAAGCATAACAACCATCTTGCTAGGGGAAAGGAAAAAAAAAGGAAAAAGCAATTCCGGAGGAGCATGTGTGGCGATTCGTCGGTTGCGAGACCGACAGTTCATGTGAAGCTGTGGCTGGATGTCCTCCACCTCCAGCTCACTCACTGCCACTACCACCCACCAGCGCTGCCTTTTTCTATTTTCTTTCTCTCCTCAAGTTCCCTTCTCTTTCCCTAAAACAAAACAGGGACCAAGGATGCATTTACCTCTCTCTGTAATACTAAAAGGGAGAGCATTGTTTCAAAAAAAAAAAGGGAGAGCATTTCAGTTTAGCTCAAAAATGTTGCCCTTCACCTGAGTGAAGCAGGACAAGAGATCAATTACAGTTCAAATCAGTCCAACAACCACATGGAACATGTGTTTGTGCGCCTCTCTGAGACCATTCTTCATCTCAAACTAAAAGAGAGAGAGAAAAAAACTCTCATTCCTGAACCTAACGCTACGCACAATAGGGGAACGAAAAAAATATTCAAATTCAGCTACTTGCTGCCTCCGATTACATTAGATGCATGGAATCTCAAGCCTGTCCACACTCCTTTCCCCTTCCCACGTGGCCGAAACCACTAGTGCCATTCACCGACACACTGCTGCTACCAACTGGATCTCATCGATCTGCAATTTGAAACGCATAAAAACACACCAACATGCCAATCACAGCAGCAGTTTCTACATAAAACAATGCCCCAAACCTTCTTAAATAAATCTGAATAAGTACTGCCGTATAAAACAACTCTGCATGTTCCGACTGACCTTGCAAGTTAGCCTCACCAGCACAACAAACTGCAGCAGTATTTTCCTGCTACAAAACCCATCTTCTTATATCTTACATCAGTTAGTTTCTGCCAACAAAAACAAAACAAAACAAAAACTTGATTTCCGTCAACATGCGCCTTCTTGGTACCAGGACAAAATTTCACAGCCATACCCAACCTGAATGGCCGCGTGCGTCTCACAGTGTTTCTGGAGGAGACTGAGCCTGTCCACTTTCAAGTAACATGGAGCGGCTGCAATAAGATCTTGTTGTGCTCGATGAGGAATGCAGAGACCTCATGTCACCGCTGTGGGGGATCACCTCGTTACGACATTTGCTGCTCCGAGGATAAAACCCTCCTTCACCATCTTCCATGCCCTCACCGAAACTACCGTTCCCTGGATCCAGCCTCTCCGAGAGCATTCTCAGAACCTGTCTGATTGACGGCCTCTGCTTCCCTTCCTTCTGGGTGCACCACTGGACAATGCCAACAACCAGATGCAGCTGATCTATGTCAACCAACTCCCTGATGCTCGGGTCCACCATTTCAGGGAGATCACGCCAGATGATAGGTACATCTGTGCCCACTCCACCAAGTTCCTGTTGTCCTGTATTGCTCTCCGTCCTGTCACAAGCTCCAGCAGAAGCACACCATAGCTGTATATGTCGCTCTTCTCTGTCAACTCTTGAGTCACTACATATTCAGGATCCATGTATCCTGCACTTGCCATCAACATAAACATCAGCAAGCCTCTATATCTACCTCACTGAAAATGAATGTCTCTACTTTTGCTCCAGCCTATAGCTCATTCTTACCTGGGGTTCCTCGTATATCTGTGTTCACAGCTTCAAAGCTGATAGTGCCAGTTCTTGATGCATGTGCAAGGCCAAAATCAGCAAGCTACGTTCAAGATTGAAAAAAATAGTTCAGCAACAACAAACACTGTAACCATGACTCCATCAGAGGTTTACTTGGACCTTGGTGTATCACAAGATCATACCTTGGCAACAAAATGCTCATCTAAAAGAATGTTGCTCGACTTGATGTCTCTATGGCACAGAGGAGGGTTGCAAAAGAAATGAAGATACTCCTGAAACAAGCCAACATGAAATCCACCATCATATACAAGAAATACTGTCCACTAAAGCATCAGCAATCTACAAATCTAACTAACCTATTCAATACCACAGGAAAAAAATGGAAAAGTTTTTTTTAATGTGAACAATGAACCTTATATTAGCCTGCCAAATGCTCCAAAACAAGTCAACAGTGGTAAAAAAAAATATCAACCAGTTCAGCAATCTTGCCCTGTTGTAACCATACAAGTGCATATATCCTATAAGACATGCACCAGAAATATTTTGCTGAGACAATGAGGATGATGGATCCTCTAATTGCTCTACAAAGGGCTCAATTTGAAACCGAACCGACAAGTGGCAAAACGATATGATGCTACAGGTAATAGTTGTAGGATCTTGCTACAGGTAATAGTTGTAGGATCTCCTATAAGACATGCACCAGAAATATTTTGCTGAACTCTTGAAAAGGACTTCCGTTATTGATGCATTTGATGGGAGAACATAACGATGCAGGAAGGAGGAGTCCGCTGCATCAACTAGTGGCCAGCAATAGAATTTCATAGGTTGTTTAATCATGTTCTTTGCTTGCTACTTAAGTTAACCTAGTCATACATAAACCACTAATGAAGTTAATCTTAAGTTATACTACTTAAGGTGGTATGATAGAGGTGGAATTGCTTATAGATAAGATTGTTTCACGAGTTTGTTCGTAGTTTGCCCATGGAGCCCAGCTACATAAAGCTGGCAAGTTCATGAATAAGTTAGACCCTAAGTACTACTCAGAACCTAGTCTGTGAGTTATGTTGTTCTCATGACAACCACTGTAAACTGGATTGTAGTCGGTCAGCTCAATGATTTTATTCAGGATACAGTAGCAATTTAAAGAGTGGAACACAACAACTTACACGTTATACTACCCTAGGCTGAGGAAAGATAAGAAAATTTATTTCAGCTTGAAGATAAATCATTAAGGTAAAACGATTTGCCAAATAATAAAGGTATTCTAGCATGGTTTGGTAGATACAACTTGATCATGATCACTGGATGGTACTTTGATCTGACAGAAAGCCTAAAAAATGACAAGGCAAACACGGCAGTTCCATCTACAGCACTGAAATTACCAGAGCATTTGCCACATCCATTGCAATTTGTAGTCTGGTCTGCCAGCTTAATGTCTTCCTTCCAGATGACGCTGTAGAAAACAAAATCAGAACACCTATATGCAGCTCAATATATGTGTACATATTTAAACAAAAGTTGAAATCATACAGTGTAGGTGATCTTTTAGGCTTCCATTAGCCATGTATTCGTACACGAGAAACCTGAAAAGTTCAAATAAATAAGATGATCACTACCACAGCGCACAATTTGTAGTGCAGACAACACAATGTAAAAAAGAAACAATATTACCTTTCTTTCCTTTCAATACAAAAGCCCTTAAGGGTTACAAGATGGCGATGATGCAACCTAGCCAAGAGTTCCATTTCCCGACAGAATTCTTCTTCAGCTTGTCTTGAAACCTTGTCCATCCTTTTCACCGCAGCTATAGAGCCATCATTGAATTGAGCTTTATAGACAGTTCCGAAACCTCCCTTCCCAATAACTGTGCTGAAATTGTTTGTTGCTTTCAGTGTTTCTTTGTAGCTATACCTTTGGAACATTGGTGATTGACCTGAAAAACAAGGAAAGCATAGAGGTTTTGAGAAAAGCTGCCCAAGTGTCATGTGCTGTAATCAGGAGGGAGTAGCATGTTTTCTGCCAAAATAGAAGCATTTGCACAAACCTTCTGGGCACCTCCAAGATTGACTTTGATGAAAGGTATTTTCTGGAATCTGAGTAGTGAAGTCGGCATTCTTCAATTCTCTGCTCTTTCTACGAATCAGAACTACTAAGACAATCTGCAGCAGCACAGCCAGCAATATAACCCCTATTCCTATCCCTGGAACAACGGTAATCCGGTAATGCTGCTGCTGCTGATGATGTTTCTGTGGAGCACCTGTGATCCTTGGAGCTGAAGAATCAACAGTGACATTCGGAGAGGACGCTGGGGTAGATGTGACAGATAATGGTCCTGGAATGTCAGTGAGTTAGAAAAAAAATTTACCGGGTGGATCAGTGGAAGATGATGAGAATAATCAAAATGCAGTAAGAGCAACACCTTGGAAGGTGGTGATTCCTTGAACACCAAAGAAGCATTTGACAATATCTTCATTGGAAAGGATACCCTCTTGTGTTGCAAGTGTTACAAAAACCGCATTGCGGCACACACTGAGTCCAACATTATCATCTGACCCGATGAGGCGATGGAGGTAAACGATGCCATAATTCAAGCAAGTCTTGCAGGTAATGTCCAGGGATAGAGGGCCCCTGCAGCTCCCAATGACATCATTGAAATTAGGGGACTGCATCATTTCGAGCACGGTCTCCCGGCCAGCACACTGATATGAGACCCTGATTTTCGGGCCTAGCCCGCAGAAGACATCAGCATCGGTGGGGATCCCCCGTAACCTGAAGGTATCGGACACAGAGCGGAGACACATCTCAGCGAAGGCAGGTGGTACTCCGAGCCTGCCGGTGGCATTGGCATAGCGAGCAATGGAGATGGCGACGAATGCGTTGATGTACCGGCAGCAAGCTGCCCGCTGGGTTGGATCAGAGCAAGCTGCCGAAGCTAATGTGAAGTTTGCCCAACTAAAATCCAAGGGGCAACCTGTAGGAGGGGGAAATGATTACTTCTTTTTTTTCAGTATAAACCTAATAATCTGTAAAAGACATGTACAAAATCAGTTCAGTGGTCAAGCCGGGATTCTAAAATGAAGGCGTAGGTTACCCGGGAGATAAAAGGAGCGGCATTTCATACGGAAAAAAGCTATCTCTGATCACTGAGCATAACCGAATTTATAATAATAATAATGGGGGCATGTATCGCTGGTACGGAAATCGCAAAGAGTGGGCGGATCACTCTCTAGAGGTTCCAATAATCACTGCATTCTGATCTCATAACCATCACTAGCACTGGAGGCTCATCAATCGCAAATACTATAATATAAGGCGGAAACAGAGTTTGGGAACTGACCTCCGACGGCGGTTGCTACGGGGATTGAAGAGAAGAAGAGCGAGGCTGAGAAGGAGAAGAGTAGAAGCAGGAACGGAATGGGGAGAGAGCGGCGGAGCGGCATTTGGAGAGGTCGAGGGAAGTGAGAGAGTGGAGTGGAGTGCGGGAGGAGGAAGAAGAAGAGGAAGAGGAGGGGAAGGTTTTGGATGGTTGGGGCGGCTGGTCGCGAGAGACAATGATTTCTTTTTGCCCCGTGACCGAGGCTCAAACCCTGGGTTTTGGCCCTGCTCTTCCTCCGTCCCTCCCCCCCCTCATATCAGTTAAGCAACTATTTCTTGCTCCCTGGTCCTCCCTCCCTCCCTCCTCCCTGTTGAAAGAATATTAGGGTCCTTTTGTACAGCTTTACTAGTAGCTTAAATTTACATTATAGGTCAAGCTATATTAAAGAATATATTGCAAGAAGTGCTTTTGAACATAAGTTATTGTAAGTTATTTTTATTTTTGTATTAGAATGGTGAAGATAGAAATAGCAGCTTTTCACAGCTTCACACTCACAACTTTGTTTGTAAACAGACAAGATAAACCATAACTCAAGCTGTTATTTTCATGAGCTGAGTGTGTTCGTTTTACGGGATCTAAATTTTATAACTGTCGCGTCAAAAAGAATCTTACTATTTATAAGTACTTAAATAAAGTTTAGTTATAAAATAAATTACAGGCTCCTAGACTAATTTACGAGACGAATCTAATGAGGTTAATTAAGTCATAATTAGAAGACGAGTTACTTGTAGCATCACTTTATCAAAACCTAAATTAATTAAGCTCATTAAATTCATCTTGAAAATTAGAACCAATCTATCAATAGGATTTTGTCATTAAATTGATCGAAATATTCAGTGAATAGTAAGATTCTCTTTGATGTGACGAGTCTTAAATTTTAGAGGACGAGGAAAGGAACACGGCTTAAAACTCTATCAATGAGACCCTTACTTGCATGCATAGTTTGTTTCACCGAGTAGTAGTGGCTTTGAATCAATTTCTGGAAGCCGTCAATAATGGTCAGGTAGTAAAATAATTTTGTAGGTAAACGAGGTGTTTAATCCAAAACTCAGGACCAAGTGTTGTGGTGTGGGTGGCCTCGACCTGGATTGAATCGGGGAGAGCGTAATCCGTGTGTTTTTAGCTAGCAGCTGCTGCTGAATCTGCTGTTGGGCCCACCTCGCTTTTCAGTCGTACAGGCAGGCCACCAGTCCACCACCCAGATAGTAAATGCTACGCGGCATCTTTTTTTCAAACTGGTTGCTGCTGATCTTGGGAGCATAAAAATCAATGCAAGACAATTTCAGGTTTTGGGTGGTGTCCAAATTTTATCATGTCAAAAGTTGTTTTTTTTATCATTATTTGCTCCATCACGAAATTTATGCCATGCTAAAAGTTACCGAGTCCTCATTTTGCTCGCTGATCTTTTATTAGCACGACCGAAGTGCTAAAGTTTGGTTGGTAGCCTCTCAAGGTAGTAGATGCTTGGAATTGCGCAGTAGTACAAGAGAGTAGTTCCACTAGCTAGCAACCGCAAGTGTGGATCATCAGTTTTGTTTTGCTTGTGTTGTTTGAGATGATGGGCACCTTATAGTAGCTGCTTGTACCGCAGGAGCCTGTGCTTTTGAGGTGAAGCTTATTCGTTGCTTGCAAGGCACACATGCTCAACAACAGCTCCTCGAGTGTTTTTGGCGTGGAGACCAAGGATCGCCGATCGATTTCAGCCTGCTATTTTTGGGGAGGGGGAAAAGAAAAAAAAAGGTGCTGTGCCTGGCCATCCACGCACGTACGTGCCCGCGCGCTTGTCGGAACGGAAGCAGGAGAGAGAGAGAGAGAGAACGGTACTGTATGAATGAACCGTGGCCGCGCCCGTGTGCCAGTTGGTGCGAATTAACCATGGCCGTGGCGACGCGGCGGCTTCATCAGGTTGCCGTGGTGCTGGTGGGCGTTGTTGCCGTTGTCTCCGGCTCGGCGGCGGCGGCGGCGCTGGTGGGCGAGGCGTGCTCGTCTTCCTCTTCCTCTTCTTGCGGCAGTAATCTGCGTTGCACGAGCTGCGTTCCTCCGCCGGGGACGGGACCCGGCGCCTGCGCGAGGACGAGGCCCATGAAGGCGTCTTGGGCGAGCTTGCCTTTCAACCGCTACGCGTGGCTCACCACCCACAACTCCTTCGCCGTGGTGGGCACCAAGTCGCCCATCGGCTCCGCCATCATCTCGCCGCCCAACCAGGAGGACTCCGTCACCGCGCAGCTCAACAATGGCGTCCGGGGACTCATGCTCGACGCGTACGACTTCAACAACGACGTCTGGCTCTGCCACTCCTTCAACGGCAAATGCTTCGCGTTCACAGCCTATGTAATAATTTATTTATTTATTTATTTACTAGCTAGTCTTAATTAATTACCGGCGGATGATGATGATGATGATGAGTGAAAAAAAACAAACAAAGAGCAGCAGCCTGCCCTTGTGGTGCTCAAGGAAATCCAGGCGTTCCTCGAGTCCAACCCCTCGGAGGTGATCACCGTCTTCCTCGAGGACTACACCGGCCCGGGCTCGCTGGGCAAGGTCTTCGCCGGCGCCGGCCTCGCCAAGTTCCTGTTCCCCGTGGACAAGATGCCCAAGCAGCAGGAGCAAGACTGGCCTCTGCTCGGGGACATGATCGCGCACAACCACCGCCTCGTCGTCTTCACGTCCAAGCACGGCAAGGAAGCCACCGACGGGCTGGCCTACCAGTGGAACTACGTCGTCGAGACCCAGTACGGCAGCGACGGCCTGGCCCAAGACCGGTGCGCCAACCGCGCCGAGTCCAGGCCCATGGACTCTAAGGCCCAGTCTCTCGTCCTCATGAACTTCTTCACCACCAACCCCAGCCAGAGCTGGGCCTGCGGCAACAACTCCTCGCCGCTCGTCACCAAGCTCAAGGCCTGCTACCAGGCCTCAGCCAACAGATGGCCCAACTTCATCGCCGTCGATTTCTACATGGTACGTACTACGTAGTAATTCGTTCTTCTTCTTCTTCTTCTTCTTCTTCTTCTTTCTGCAGTATATAAGTATTTGTATGATGTCTCAAAAAAAGAAGTATTTGTATGAAAAAAAAGGTAACCCTACCTCTTGGAATTGCACCACCGTACCACAGAGGAGCAGCGGCGGTGGCGCCCCCTCGCGACCGACGTGGCAAACGGCCGTCTCCAATGTGGCTGTGACACAATAGCATACTGCAGGGTATGTCGTCGTACGTAGCAATATTTCCTTTCATTTTAGAGAAACAGCAGGCTTGTGAGCGTTTCTCTCGTGCAGGCTAACGCACCGTTCGGGTCGTGCGACATGCGAACACCTTCTTCCCCATCATCGTCTCCCTCACCTTCACCTTCTTCAGCGGCCATTGCTCTTCCGCCCGAGACATCATCACCGTCTCCTGCGCCTGATTATTCCATAATGAGTTCCCGGCGTCAAGTGTCAGAGACGAATTCAGCCTCCTCCAGTGCCATCAACCAAAGACGGTTCCTCTTCACGGGGCTGCTGCTTCTTCTACTACCACTCTAACTTGCTCTTCTCGCTTATAAAAAGAGGGAATGAAGGCTACGTATTGTTGTAGTATAGTGTATGTCATTCTTTCTCCAACAATATCACTCACATGCATGAAAATACAAGACATCCTATTTCACTATCTTCGTCCACCCGAAACATATCTCCATCTTGAAAGAATTTGTATCAAAGACAGTTTGAAAAAATATGCACCCTTGTGACATGTGATGCATGTGTCTCATCGATTGAATTTGTCGCCCTTCAAGGCCTGGTGGATAGGTGCATGCATCCGGCAGGAACAGATGCTGATCTTTTTTTAATCTTAGAAACACGGGAACATGCATGTGGCCTATACATACATTGATTGAAAGAGACGTTGATTGAAAAAGAAGGAAAAACGAAAAATAAGGCCCAGCCCAGTAACTGTGGCCCACCTCGGGTGAAGCCCAGCACTACCACTTGACGTGATTCCCTCTGTCGTTTGTGTGGAACCAAGAGCAAGGTGTCGGTTGGCGCTAGTGCTACTGCAACACTGCACCCTGCACAAGAAAATGAAAACCAATTAGCCTCAAGAAACGTAAAGAAAGCATGCATCGATGCGCGGACCAATGCATTGCAAATTGGATTATATTAGTATTAGGGCGTGCAGCACTGCAGCATGCCATGCCATCATGGAATTTAATTAGTATTAACCCTAGCTCGGTCCAGCAGCAATATAATAGGGCCCGGCCGGGGTGCACGCACGACAAAGCACGAGAGTAGTAGTATTCTGCTGAAACGTGCACGTGGTGTTTGTCTAATATAGTCTCTACCACCACTGGTACTGGTAGCTACTAGCTAGGAGTAAATGGCTATAAATAGCACCCTGCTTGGCGCGAGTAAAGCACACACTTAATTTGAGCTAGTACAGTAGTACGTAGTTGGATCGGATAGAATCAGCTGTTATTAGCAGCAAAGATGGGGAGAAGCGGCTGGTTACTGTTGGGCCTGACGGGCGTGCTCCTGGCATCAGCAATGGGTGCTGCTGCTGCTGAGGAGGAGGGCCTTTACCAGCCGCGTGACCCGTGCCCTCAGGTGGAGAGGATCGTCAAAGGTTTCGTGGATAACGAGTTCAAGAAGAACCCCAAGACTCCCATCACGGCTGGCTTCCTTCGTGTCTTCTTCCATGACTGTTTCACCGGGGTGGGTCCATGATCTACTGACTTTATTATATGCATGATGATTTAATTTGGCATGATTAACTAAAAAGTAAATACATGCAGGGGTGCGATGCTTCCATCTTCCTGGATCGGGAGTGGAGGGGCGGAGTGAACGCAGGGTCGGTGCAGGAGCGCGTGCGGGAGCTGGTGAACGAGATCCGGAAGAAGGTGAACGAGGAGTGCAAGGAAAACACCGTCTCCTGCGCTGATATCCTGGCGCTCGCCACACGCGACGCCGTCGTAGCGGTAATCTCTTTTATCACTTGAATTTGAATTATATATATATATATATATCCACTGGATCCATCAGGTGATGAATAATAAAAAAAATTAAAAAATAATAATGCAGGCCAAAGGCCCCCGTGTGGAGATCCCCCGTGGTCGCTTCGACAGCCTCCAGGCAGGTAACATGAACGACCTCCCGTTTCCCAAGCAGTCCATCGACTTCCTGCTCACCCTGTTCGCACGGTTCAACCTGACGGACCCCGCCGACCTCGTCGCGCTCTCCGGCGGCCACACCGTCGGCAAGACGGCCAGGGCCTGCAGCCAGCTGCGATCCAAATTCCAGGGCAACTGTCCCCAGAACCTGGACGTCATCACCCCCGATGTCTTCGACAACAAGTACTTCGTCGCCCTCACCAACGGCGACGGCGTCTTCGACTCCGACCAGACCCTGCTCGACAACTCCCGTACGCAGAAGTTCGTCCGCGACTTCGCCAGGGACCAGAACGCCTTCTTCAGGCAGTGGGCCATCTCCATGGCCAAGCTCAGCAGGACAAACTGGCTCTCCGCCAAGAATGGCGAGATCCGCCGCGACTGCACCAAGCCCAACCGCGCCCGCCTCAGCAGCATCATCGACGACGCCGTCTCCTTGCTCTGACGATCGATCTACTCCTTCGCCAATAATCATGTCCATGCATCTTCAACCAGCACAGCCGCTGCTTGATGCCTTATTAATTACCTCTAGCTAGCTACTTCGTGTTTGTGTTTCCTCGCTCTTCCGGTGTTTCATGTGTTTCCATCCATCCTTCGTTCAGGTTCAGAAATAATAGAGAGTCCTTCGTTCAGGTTCTGGTTAACTAATGGTTGTTTCCTCGCATTTTGGTTATATTATACTCTACTAGCAGCAACAACGAATAATTAGTCCAACTTGTTCAAGACAAAGACCTCAAACCCCTTTCATTAAAAATGCAAGTACTACTCAGTATCAAAAAATAATAAAAAAATGCAAGTACTCCTATAGCGCGCTATAGGAGGGCCAATGCAAATGGATGCTGATTTCTGTCCACACTTTCAAACAAATGTGCATCAATCTCCATGCACGCATGCAAAAATTAAAGCAATATATCCAATTAATAAGAAGATAGCAAGCCAATACAAATGGATGAGATGATTTCTGTCCACACTTTCAAACAAATGTGCACGTGTTTGCATCAATCTCCATGCACGCATGCGCAAATTAAAGAAATCCAATTAAGCATATAGTTGTAATTATCTATTCTCCACAGATATACTACATCCAAAACGTGATGGTGAGCGTGAATCTCCACAAATCTCTATTTTACCGAGAAGTACGTACTAGCACTTTAATTATTTTGTGAGATTTTTTACTATATTTGCAGCTAATATGAACCGTTCATTTTCTTTAATCTAATTAACGCTCTACAATTACTTAAAAGATACCTAAATATAGATGAGATACTTAAGTATGAAGAGCAAGAAAGGTAACTTCATGCATAGACTAATTTGGAAGGTTCAAGATACAAGAAAAAGTTCCTATGGGCACATGGTTGTCTACACAACTAAGCTTTGATAGCTAGCCCAACAATCACCACCACAAAAATTCAAAATCCATAGATGAACAGGAATAGTGTTTAAAGAATTGGGATTGCATGTGGTGGTGGTAACTGGGAAGTGAGTTTTTCCTAGTGGAAATTATTTTTATAGGGTCTCGTTCGGTTGTTTCCAATACACGTGAATTAATTAAACTGGACGGGCTCTACCCCTGAGTAAGTTGGAGAGGGATGAAATGGTGGAACTTGCTTGGGCCAATATGGCTCATCTCACGTGTAGCCCAATGTGTACTGCGAGGGCCCAATATGACTTTAGTGTTTATTCTCAAAAGTAATGGAACAATTTCAAATGTGTATTAATAAGCAAGAAACTGTTTTAGTGCGTAAGAAGCTCAAATTACATGGTCAGAATCTCCAGAAAGGTTTGAGCCAGCTTCTTGAATTTTAGTTAGCAGTTTGTGGCACCGTGTTTGGCAGGGGGTGTTTTCGTCTGTTGCCAAGGGTGTTGGCTCCCAGTTTGCGGGGTGCAAATGTGGTTGGTTTATCCAGACTGCTACATACTCGAGTTGAGAGTTGGTGCAATATTGGGCATTAGTTTTGTGTCAATTCTCAGGATTGGTTTTTGTATCCGCTATGGAGCCTTGTTAGCGGTGCAAGTAGTGATCACCTGTCTGGTTGGTAGGTATCAAGGTCTACTCTGGCATTAAGTTCACCGTAGTAATTAGCAATCTCTAGGTGCATCGGGGTGGTGGGTCAAAGGGAAACAAGAAGAACGTGGGACTATTGTGGATCGCGCGCGCGCATCAATCTCCAGGTAGCTAGGGAGTACTACTAAACAGTAGCATGCATCGGGCTATTTATACCGGAACCTGATCCGCCGTGACAACAAGTAAGGAAGTAGTACTAGTGATGGCAACGACAAGGAAGAGGTGGGTGGTGGTGTTGGCCGTGTGCACGGTGTTTGTGAGCGCGTGCGCTGATGATTTGATCAGTCTGCCGTCGTCCCAGCGGGAGCTGAACCAGAGCACATGCTGGCAGCTGCCCGGCATCGTGCGGTCCTTTGTGCAGGCCGCACGCACGCACGACAAGAAGGTCACCGCCGGCCTGCTGCGCATCTTCTTCCACGACTGCTTCCCGCAGGTGACCGGTTAACAATTTCATTTGGTCCATTGCATTAGAGTGATCAGTGATGTAAAAGGAAAACAAAATAAATCGATCGAGCAGGGTTGCGACGCGTCCATCCTGCTTGGGGATGGCAATTCCATCGGCGAGCGGCGCAAGGGTGTGATTGCCAACGACGGGCTGCAGCAGGGTGCGCTGCAACTCATCGAGCACATCCGATCCAACGCGCACTCGCAGTCGCAGCAGTGCCGGGACACGGTGTCGTGCGCCGACATCCTGGCGCTGGCCACGGCGGAGGCCGTGCGGCAGGCCGGCGGGCCGGAGTTCAGCGTGCCCGTGGGCCGGTTGGACAGCCTGGCGCCGGCGTCGGACGGGGACATGGGCAAACTGCCCCGGCCCTTCGATGATCTCGGGGAGCTCAAGAGGAGGTTCGGGGGCAAGCAGCTCAGCGACGTGGACCTGGTGGCCCTCTCCGGCGCGCACACGGTGGGCCGGGCCCGCTGCAAGACCTTCCGCGACCGCACCGACAACCCCAAGGACAACTTCGCGTGGGGCCTGCGCCACTTCTGCAGCGGGCCCAACAGCGACGAGAGGGCCCACGACCTGGACGCCACGCCCGTGGATTTCGACAACCGCTACTTCGTGGACCTCAGCCGCCGCAAGGAAGAAAGGAAGGGCGTGCTCACCTCCGACGTGGCGCTGGCCGACGACGGCAGCAACCTCAAGTGGCTCGTCGATCTCTACGCTCGCGACCAGGGACGCTTCTTCACCGACTTCGGCAACTCCATGAGGAAGCTCAGCCTCATGAGCTGGCGCAAACCCAACGAGGGCGAGATCCGCAAGCACAGCTGCTTCAGGACTAACTCAGGACGCTTCTCCGACCGAATTCCTCCTCCTCTGGCAGCAGCAGCTGCTGTAACATTTGCTTCATTCACTCAGCACTACTAGCAGTAGTGTAATAATGTTGTGCTTCTCCGACCCAAATGCATTTGTTGTTCCGCTTCATCAAATCCCTTCCTAGGCTTAGATTATTAGCAGGCCGAGGCCTCATTCAGAGATGGCCCGCTAATTCAGCCCATTTCTTTTTTTGCGGATGTTTTTAAAGCCCATTTCGTGTCCGAAGAAAATATCAACAGCGAAGCTTCCTGCCACATCTCTGCCATTCAAATAAGGGAAAATCATCCGATTCCTTACCTTTAAAATACTAGTCATCTGAAATGCAGTAAGATGGCCTCACGTGGCCGCGCAATTTGTGCCGTTTGGTTCTGACTTTAAGGACAGGACCGGAGATCGTCGGAGGCGCGTGGCATCCACTTGCCGGTGGATCCATCTGCTCCGGTTGCTTTCATAGTTTTTATTAATCGAAATATCCACCAACCTGGTTTTGGATCTATAGTCCTCGCTAGCTTTATTAGTTGAGGCGACCACGTGATGGATGGAGATGAGCAGGGACTTTTCCAAATTACCGTGGGCATGGCCATCAATCAGAAAAAAAAAGATGCTTGCTGGTGGTAAATAATTGTTCCAGCTTAGCTTGGCAATTAAATTACCAGCTCATTAGCTTGGCTGCCTCATCATGGTCTATATAATACAGTGGTAGGGTGGCCGGGAGGGAGCATCATCGCACTCATCAGCTCAGGAGAGGAAAGGAAAGGAAGATGGCAGTGAGGAGCAGTGTGGTGCTATGCTTGCTCATGGCCGCCGCCGCCGTTGGCAGCGCCGCTGCGGCAAAGAACGGTAGCCAGCTGCACCACTACTTCTACCTGGACTCGTGCCCGCAGCTGGAGACCATCGTGCGCTCCACTGTGGAGGGCGCGCTGCAGAAGGACGTCCGCATCACCGCCGGCCTCCTCCGCATCTTCTTCCACGACTGCTTCCCGCAGGTATTCATTCTCTTCTTCTTAGGGAATAGGGAATTAGGGAGTGTTCTTCTTGATGCAATCATCCTCATAAACCAAATTCAGGGCTGCGACGCTTCCATCCTGCTGGACAACGGCGAGCGTCAGCTTGCCCCTAACCTTGGGCTGCAGCAGCCTGCTCTTCAGCTCATCGAGGACATCCGCGCCAAGGTCCACGCCGCCTGCGGGCCCACCGTCTCCTGCGCCGACATCACCGTCCTCGCCACACGCGACGCAGTCAACCTGGTCTTAATTTTGCTCTACTAATAAATCCACTGTTTGATGATTCAAGCAAGAAAGAAGACGGAATTAATTAACAAAAAAAAGAATTTTTTGGTTGCAGGCCGGCGGTCCCACCTTCACTGTGAACCTTGGGCGCAAGGACAGCCTTTCCCCAGCGTCGCAGAGCGACGTCTTCACCCTGCCGCCGCCGTCCTTCACCGCCGACCAGCTCCTCAAGTCCTTCAGCGACAAGGGCCTCGACAACTTCGACCTGGTCGCGCTCTCCGGGGCCCACACCGTCGGCAAGGCCAGGTGCAGCGCCTTCGGCAACCCGTCCGCCCCTCCCAGGGACGACCTCGGCCAGTGCCTCGCCGGAATCTGCAACGGCGGCGACCCTAACCGCCTGCGGGACCTGGACTTCCTCACGCCGGAGGTGTTCGACAACATGTACTTCACGGCTCTGACGCTCAACAAGGGAATCATGCTCAACTCGGACCAGGTGCTGGCCACGCACCCGACCACCAACTGGCTCGTCAAGGGCTTCGCCGACAACCACTGGTGGTTCTTCCAGCAGTTCGCCACGTCCATGATCAAGATGAGCGAGATGAAGGGCCCCCAGGGCAACGTCGGAGAGATCCGACAAAACTGCTTCAGGCGCAACTCCAACCTCCATGCCTCTGCCTAATCCATCCTTCTCACCTTTTTTTTTATGGAATAAAGATGCCATCACTCAAGTCTACTTGTACTACCGTTGTTTGATGATGCTCCCCTCGGTTGCAGAGCCATCACATGGCACAGCAACAGCTACTCCAAGTATCTGATTTCATTCAATCTAGTACTGTATCACTTTCTTTTTTGAGTCATTTGACCTCATACGCTTATCATCATTGTTCAAACTACTCCCTCCGTCCAAAAATATAAACATTTGATGACTTTCGGATATTATCTTGCTGACCACATGCCTTATTTAAAAAATTATTAAATAATATTTATTTTGTTAAAATTTATTTTATTTTTAGATATGCTTTAAGTACGTCTTCTTTATTTTTATATTTATATAAATATTTTGAATAAGACGAAAGATCAAACCAGGAGTGAAAAGTCAACAAATCCTTATATTTTTGAACAGAGGTTTGGTGCATCTATATATCTTATTAGGGTATAATGATCACACTCGACGCATATCCTCTCATTTAGCATTAGTATCCCAGAACTTTGTCCACCGACTAAACATCTCTTCAAACTATTTGGTCCCACCGAAGCTCATCTAATGAACCAAGCAATGGATTTTTTTTCCTTCATGTGAACTAGAAAACCCCCATAATTTATCAACGATGCATTGTCCCGCTAATGTTCGTAACTGCAAAGGAACGCATGAGCTCAAGGTACATCCAAATCCCAAAGATAAGAAAAACAAAGGGCCGTGATATATTGTCAACAAGAATAATATCTGAGATATGTGACTAGATTATTAATATGTCAACATTAAGGTATCATTGGGTGATCTAGCACCAATTTTTTATTTTTTTGAAATATGTGGGTTGTAACTCCAGTGTTGTCCATACAGTACTTGCTGCTATACACTCATCATTGTTCGACAAAAGTAAAATTCTTGATGCACTTATAAATCTCAGGGTGCCATTACCTTTAATCATGATCACGCTTAATAAAGACCACCCTTAAAGAGCCACTTCGTTTTTATTATCCTCCCGTTTGGCTTTAGCATCTAATTCGTGGCAAAATAGACCAAGCAACACCCTTAGAAAATAGCTTTTTTTTAATCTGATACTCCCTCCATACTTCAATTAGATGTCGTTTTGGACATGATTTAGTATACCAAGATGTAATTAAGCGGGTGATATGTTTCCCTGTTTTCCTATATTAAATATCCTGTTGGGGCTACTACATTCAATAGTCTGCATTCACCGGAGTGGCTAGGGTGGTGGCCATGAGGTCCTCAACCAATCTGGTTGCGGGTTCGACCCCCATGGGCAGCTATTTTTTTCTGCGTCGGTCATTATTTTGCATCGGACTGCATGCAAACACGGGAGACGAAGCAAAACGACATGTAATCGAAAATTCTTTTCCTCGCCCAGAATGACAACTAATTGCAGTATGGAGGGAGTACTGAGAGTCCTCGTAATAATTTGACAAGGTGGCAGATTTCGTGTGCATTGCCCCACAAATGTTGGTAATGGAAAGGGACAGCATGTGTTGAAGCTAGACATCCAAATCTCGAAGATAGGAAGAGGAAGAAAACAGAGCCATAAGACCAGAGTGTTCTTAAGTATTTCTAATTTTTTTTGTTAACACAAGAATACTTGAAATGTTCTTAATTGTATTGAACGGTCGATATTCAGGAATCATTGGACGCTCTTGTATGTTGGAAAAAAATCCATGAAATCTCGGATGGCAAAAATGTGGTATCATGTGCTGAGATACCATAAAACACGTACGGGGATGTTGCAGCTTTATTTACCGGGAAAAAGGGTGAAGGGAAAACAGCGGAGGACTAGTGGTACAAATGCGTATGAATAGAGAAAAACGAAAACACTGCACGGGTTTCCTGCAACCACCGTGGATTCCAAAGTACGCCATCGGTAGCTAGTCTTGTACGTGACACAGGCATCTGGTACGAGCGTCGACTACGGAGACGGAGATGTACGTATGGAATCCCATGGATCGTGTATTAGTGGTCATTGACTTGGGAGTTTGGACCTTATAGATAGCTAACGTGAATGGGTCGATGGCTTCATCGCTGAAACAGGATCACGTGTTATGTCCATGGCGGGTTTCTGGTGTTCATCCATCATCCATGGATCCCGGCCCCGGCCTGTATAAATAGCACACTGACAAGGAGGAGTGCGAGCATCCATGAACTAACAATAATTAAATTGATAATGTCGCGGTTGATGATGAGCATGACATTAGTGATTGCCCTGGCGATGCGCGGCAGCAGCAGTAACTCGTGCCCGGCGCTGGAGGGCATCGTGCGCACTGCCGTGGAGGCCGCGCTGCAGCAGGACAAGGCCATCGCTGCCGGCCTGCTCCGGATCTTCTTCCACGACTGCTTCCCGCAGGTTGGTTTGATTGATACGGAGTACTAGCTTCTTTTTTTAAAAAAAAGAAAATTATTATTAAGATAAATTAATGGAGACGAAAAATAAAAATTGCAGGGTTGCGACGGTTCGTTGCTTCTGACGGGGTCAGGGAGCGAGCAGCAGCTGCCTCCCAACCTGACACTTCAGCCCCGCGCGCTGCAGCTCATCGAGGCCATCCGCGCCAAGGTCCACGCCGCCTGCGGGCCCACCGTCTCCTGCGCCGACATCACCGCGCTGGCCACCCGCGACGCCGTCTACGCGTCCGGTGGGCCCTCCTACGACGTGCCCCTGGGCCGCCTCGACAGCCTGGCGCCGGCGCCCAGCTCCGCCGTGTTCCAGCTCCCGCAGGCGAGCTCCCACGCGGCCACCCTCATCGGAGCATTCAGGAGCCGCGGCCTGAGCGAGACGGACCTGGTGGCGCTATCAGGCGGAGGCCACACCGTCGGGAGGGCCCACTGCAGCTCCTTCTCCGACCGCTTCAGCGGTGGTGGTGGTGGGGAATTCGTGAAGAAGCTCGCCGGCAACTGCTCGGCGGACCCGAACCGGCTGCAGGAGCTGGACGTGACCACGCCTGACGTGTTCGACAACAGGTACTACGTGAACCTCCAGAACGGGCAGGGCGTGCTCACCTCCGACCAGGTGCTCGCCGGCGACTGGCGCACCGGATGGCTCGTCAACGGCTTCGCAGGGAACCACTGGTGGTTCTTCGACCAGTTCAGACAGTCCATGATCAAGCTGGGCAACCTGAAGAATACTCCTGCGCAGGGCGAGATCCGGCGCAGCTGCTCCAGGCCCAACAACGCCCAGAACACCATGACGCTCTTGGAGTGGAGAGATCCCGCCGATGACCACGTCCATTACTATACATACTGATCGATCGCGCCCTCCCTATATTAACGATTAATCGCCTCGTACTAGCTGTATCTAGTACCGGAAGAGAAGTAATAAGCTTCATTCAAGTTGAGCACACACACTCTACTTGTTGCACCAGACTCACTGATAAATAAATTACACCGCTTGAATCCTGTCTTCCATGTCTGATGATACACCCAATATTGGAATCCTTCCACCGCATTTTCCGCTTCAGAAAGAAGTAGCCATATTGTACTATCTATAAAGCTTTTCTTTTCTTTTTACAACTATCTTCATCAACTTATAAACTGACAAACTATATATATACATCAATATTTTTTTAAAAAAACAAAACAGAATATCTCAGTACTAGTACCGCCGGGCTTGTTGCAGTACTGGTTTGAGTCGACGGTCGTACAGGTTTCAGTGGATCCAAGCACATCTTTTACTGGAAAAGAGAAAAGAGTTGCTGAAAGAAACAGTGATGTAGCTTGACTTTTTGATTGATGCACGTAGGAACCCATGCCTCGCCGTGATGAGTGATGACTCGATCCAATCCATTTAACAATTGCAACTAGATAGTACAGCTGTGGATGGGAACAGCACGTGTCCGGAGAAAAATAAGCACACTGTCTTGCAATTGCAAGTGGGAGGCATCATCCCAAGATGCTTTGAACGCAATACTGTTGTTTATTTACCGTCCTGCACGGCCTGGTGGAGCAGGCATTTTCTCTTGTTGATGTCCCATTCCATGGATGACTAGGATGCAGTTAATCAACGTCCCCCATGTAGCACGGCACGGGTAGCATAGCCTGCATTATAGAGTAGTATATCAAACAAAGGATGAAATAAATGAACCGCAAAAATTCATTCTCTGTGACTGTGAAGGCAAGGTTGTTTAGAGCAGCAGGGATTAGGTGTGGAAGATGCGAGGAAACTATGAATTCATGCATGAACCTTTGCAACTTGGACTGTGGATATGTGAGGAGCGAGCACATAGTAACTGTCTATAAATAAGGAGCATGATTGGTTCGTGCAAGACACACACCCTGCTGCCTGCTTAATATTACAGTAGTAATTAAGTAGTAGGTGCAAATTAAAGGGAAAAAAAGAAGAAGTAGAAGATGGGCAGCAGCGTGGGCGCCGTGTTGTTGGCGATGATGTGCGCGGCCGGCCTGTCGTCGGCGACGGTGACCGTGAACGAGCCCCTGGTGGCTGGGCTGTCGTGGAGCTTCTACGACGCGTCGTGCCCGTCCGTGGAGGGCATCGTGCGGTGGCACGTCGCCGAGGCGCTCCGCCGCGACATCGGCATCGCCGCCGGGCTCATCCGGATCTTCTTCCACGACTGCTTCCCGCAGGTGGGTAACCTGACATACATAGAGTAATTAATTAGTATCTTTAAAACAAATAATAATTGAAGACGATGGATGATCTTGTGTGATGTAACGAAATGAACAAGGGTGCGACGCGTCGGTGCTGCTGTCGGGTGGCAAGAGCGAGCAGAAGGAGGGCCCCAACCTGACGCTGCGTCCGGCGGCGCTGAAGCTCATCGAAGACATCCGCGCCGCCGTGCACGGGGCGTGCGGACCCAAGGTGTCCTGCGCCGACATCACCACGCTCGCCACGCGCGACGCCGTCGTAGCGGTAAATGCGTCATTTTTTTTTAGATAATGAATGCGTCATTATTTATAGGATTAGGATTATTAATATAGAAATGAATACTAACTGAGAGGAATGCGCTTCTTGCAGTCCGGGGGCCGTTCTTCGAGGTGCCTCTTGGGCGTCGTGACGGTCTGTCGCCGGCGTCGAGCGAGCTGGTGGGCACGCTGCCTGCTCCCTCCCTGGGCGTCCCCGCGCTGATGGATTCCTTCAAGAACCGGAGCCTGGACACGGCGGACCTGGTGGCGCTGTCCGGCGCGCACACGGTGGGGCTGGGCCACTGCTCCTCCTTCAGCGACAGGCTCCCGCCCAACGAGGACGACAGGACCATGGACCCGGCGTTCAGGGCCAGGCTGGCGGCAAAGTGCGCCGGAGACCCCGACGGCAACACGGTGACGCAGGTGCTGGACGTGCGCACCCCCGACGCCTTCGACAACAAGTACTACTTCGACCTCATCGCCAAGCAGGGGCTGTTCAAATCGGACCAGGGACTCATCGACCACCCGGCCACCAAGCGCATGGCCACCCGCTTCTCCCTCAACCAGGCCGCCTTCTTCGACCAGTTCTCCCGGTCCATGGTCAAGATGAGCCAGATGGACGTGCTCACCGGAAACGCCGGCGAGATACGTCTCAACTGCGCCGTCCCCAACCCCCGCCCTGCTGCTGCTGCTCAAGATTCAGGCGCCCTCCACACCCACGCCGACGACCAAGAGGGCTTCGCCGCCGACGCTTAATGATCCCTCCTCCTTTAGTTACCTTCTGCTTATATATCTTAATCACGTCTGCTTCCTTTGTGTTTCCACATGCATGCATCATAGTATGTTGCTAGTTTGTCCACAGAGAGTACCCAAGAAATAAGAGAGATTGAACTGCACCTTGCATCAAATTCAACTAACCCACGTCATATAATAAATTCAATCTCCTCCAAGGAGTATTATTGCATTATCGTTGTAGGTTTGGACAAGTTAAACTGTATTATTACTAGCCGTGGATTAAGATTAACTTCATTTTTGGGTGACCAAGTAGTAACAAACACCGCAAATTGATTCTTTTCTTCTTTTTTTCAAAAAAAAAACAGCCGCAGTTGCTTTAAACCCGTGTAATTAGGAAGCTCAATAGTGTGTACGTAACCACGAGAGCAGACAATATATTCAAATGAAATCACAGAACCCGTGTAATTACTAATTAGGAAGCTGAATAGTGTGTACATAAATGGGCTTGGGCCTGAAAGCACTGGAAGTCAAGAACAAAAAGGTCTAAATTGGCCCAATATAAGTTCCGAAATGGCCGAAAATTGACCCTCTCATTTCTCATCAACAAGCAAGCACAAAGAGTGAGCACAGAGAGTGAAAAAAGGAAGAAAACAGATGAAGAGACTGAGCAACTGTTATCATACAAAGCCTTATTTTGGATTGGCTGACTCACCGACTACAAAGCCTCACAAGCCACTGTACAAGTTTCAACCCGCAATGAGGGAGGCAGACATAATTCAACCCTGTACTACGCCTCGTTCTGGAGCCAAAAAGATCGCTGTTGTATCTCAAGCCAAAACCATCCGGTTTCGGCATATCTGACATAATTCAGGATGTCTTGTGGCTCGTGGCCTAACATAATTCAGAAATGAAACCAAGGGGGTACAATTTTACAGAAGCTTCTCAAATCGAACGGAACCACGAGGGACATGACAAACCTTCCTTTCTTCTTGTTTTGCCTATTGACCCGGACGCATTCAACGCACCAGTAGCATACAAAATAGTAGACAGGGTCCATACAGAAAACATGCACCATTGACCAACTCACATGACTGGAATTCTCACAGATACTAGTATAAAACTACAATCAAACTCGCTAGAACCATTGGAACTCCACAAGTGTGTGTACAAAGTTGACTCTATCAAAGAGTAATCAAATAACAACTCGAGCAAAAATCCATCTTAACAACAAAGTTTGCCACAGTTAATATTTTTGTGAAAGTAAATCATTCAACGCTCAGCAATTGACCTCCACCTAATGCTCTAGATTCAAGACCATTCAAAATAAGAAAAGAAATAGAAGCGCCATAAGTGCTTTATGCTAAACTAAAAATGCACTTCCACTGCCAAATTACTCCAAGCAGCCAGTATCCACATCAGTGACAGCAATGCCGTTGTGTCCGTTAGAAAGTAAGAAATATAAGTATGGCTATGGACTAAGCCAACAAAATCATACTGGTTTCTAGATTGTAGTATGGGGATACAAAATCCAGTGTTGTAGAAACCAATAGTGAAGAACTAGAAAAGAATCAGTGACCGGATTAGAAGAATGAAACGAATAATACTAGGCCATGGTCTCAAAGCAATGCTCAAGGAGTAAGGATTCACAAGCTAGTAGTACAAACAAAAGAATTTTATCACAAGGTTGTCACGCCTCTGTGCACACTGATGTATATGTTGTTGCTACTAACTACTGATGATGCAGGGGAAAAGAAAAGCTTCTACCTCATTTCAATTTCAATCAGCCGCTGATAAAGGAAGGAAACACGATGTAGTGCGGCATCACAACAAATTCAACATCACTCGGTGCCATTCGGCCTACTGAGGCAATCAAGGATTTCTGTCCTGGTACGCACAATGCGGTGGAACATCTCCCTGACCTGGCGTTCGAGCGGGTCGAGGCCGTCCTTGAGGGATCCACAGACCTGGACCAGGTCCTGCGCGGCGTCGCGCACCTCGGCATCCTTCTCCTGGGGCAAGGGGAACTCTGCCGTGTCGGTGATCTCCATGAGGTGCCTGGAGCAGAGATCGATCTGGTGGATCTCCTTGAGCAGGCCGCACGAGTTCTTGCGGTCCTTCTTCTTGGACTCTTCGAGGATGCGCTCGTAGAGCGTGGTGACGGGGCCAGACCAGGGGAAGTTCCTGGGCACTGAGAAGTGCGCCTGGAGGCCCCGATCCTGGCACGGGATGGCTGCCACGAGCGCCCATGCGACGATGAAGAGGACGGCGCTCATGGTGTAGACGGCGGAAGCGAGGCCTCCGGTGGCGGCGATGTCGCCGGAACGGGGCACGGGGAGGCCTCCCCGATGGCCTGCAGCTGGCGCGCCGCGGACCAGGCCCGGGAGACGCTCCAGGAGAGGGACCTGAGGTGGTTGCTGGAGCCGGAGCCGGAGCTGCCGCCGCTGCTGCTCCGGCGGTGGTGGCCCTGGCCCTGGCCCTGGCCCTGCTGGGGCGGGCGCGGCCGAAGGAGCGGTTGCGCTGGCCGACGACCCCTCCGTCCCTGTCGTCGAGCATGAGGATGGTGAGGTCGGTGAGCGCCTTGCGCGCGCGGCGGATCTGGGCCTCCCCGAGCGCGGCGTCGGAGGCGAGGACCCTGGCGGCGATGGCGAGGTGGTTGCGCCACTGGCGGACGAGGTCGAGGCCGTCGCGCACGGCGTTGCAGAGGTCGAGCGCCTTGACGGCTCGTTCGAAGAAGTCGGCGACGAGGCGGTCGAGCGGCGGGCGGGCGGCGGCGGCGGCCCCGGAGCCGAAGAGGAGGGCCCGGAACTGCTCGAGGCAGAGGAGGAAGGAGTCCAGGAGGCGGCTGGTCCAGGCGAGGGAGAGCAGGTCGGGCGCGAGGAGGTCGTTGAGGAGGTCGGCGGCGTGGCGCTGGAAGGCGTCCGCCTCCTCGAGGTCGGAGGAGGCGGCGGTGGGGTCCAAGTCCCGGCGGAGGGAGCGGAGGGAGCGGCCGATGGAGGTGGCCGCCGACGAGGAATCCGGCATTGCTATTGCTAGGGTTCCTTGAGGATTTGTTTTTTTTTTTTTTTTTTGGGAGGGGTTGTTCTGGGGAGCGAAATGGCTTGCTTCCTTTGGGGTTTGTCTGTCTGTCTGCCTGTCTTGTCCTGCTCTCAACCTCCCCAAACTTTGCTCCCTGGCTGGTTCCACCTTTATTTATTTATTTATTTTTATTTTGACACCTGCTGGCTCCACCCTGGCACTTCGCCCTTTTACTAATAAAAGTATTAATTTCTTCCTCATTCTGTTTTTTATTTGAGAAAATTATCATTACTCCTATTAGGTTCAGTCAATGATCACCATGCAGATTGGATTGGATTGGATTGGTTTGGTCCCTATGATTTAGCAAATCCTAAACCTATTTCTTGCTGTATTTTCCTTTTGCAAAAGAAGGAGAAAAATAATAATCAATATTTTCTGTACATAAATAAAAAAATCATCATGATTTGACGAGCTGAACATTGCTAGAGGGAGATTATGTTTCTGTTTTATAATGAGAGGAGATGATGTGCTTGCAACGGAGATGCACCGTACACGACCACACATGCATCTGTCAGACTGTATGAGTCGAGTGTGGTGTGCTGGCTACCTCAAAAAAAATACTAGTCGAGTGTGGCGGCGGCGGCTAATAGTAATACAGCGACGGGCAACAAGTAGAGCACGAGGTCACGTGCCGGAAACGGCATTCACCTCACATACAAGTCAAAGTCACGTGACATTTTAACTTTGATTGGCACAGGGAAAAATATCAGTCGGGAGTGTGATAGCGAATAATACAGCACGTGCCAGTTGGCTTCGCTTCGCTTCCAAGATAATCCAAAATGCTAATAACATAGCTTGCTGATTTTCTGGCAGCAGATTAAGCCGCAGGTTGAGACAGACGATTAGCAGCAACACCTAATTCCTGTTTACTCGACTGAGTAGTAGTATGTAGCAATGCACTCTCCTTGTTGCTGCTGTATTCTTCTTCTTCTTGAAGTGTGATGTTGTCCTCCAGCCTCACGTCTATGTTACAAGCAAGCAAATTAGTACATTAATTCGATAACAAAATGCAGATATCTAGGTGATTTAGGATTAGGTTGCTTGCTTATTCACACGCTCATACGCAGCAGGTTCATCTCATACATACATTACAGATTCAATCATCAAAAGACATGTTTTTGCAGATTCCATCATCCAGCAAACTCAAACTATACCAACATGATTCAGGCGCCTTCTACTATTGCCTGCTCCCCACAAGACTATTTAGTATTTACAACGATTTTAGGCATCAGAAAGAAAGAAGAGTTCAATCAGATTTAACAGCCATATACTAACAACACTCAGATATTTACTTTACATTTACACATACACTCTCAGGCTCACTACCACGTACTCTGGTTGCTAACCTACTATTCACACGCTAGCTTGGTGTCAAAGCTGGTCAAACATATAGCAAAAGCCTGGAAAGCCGATAGCGGGTACCGGTAATCCATAGTAAACATATCCTTTGCGACTTTGCCGAATTGCAGGATCACAGTGTCATGGCTGGACTGGGGTTGCATTTGTGCTGGCTGTGAAGGCCCTGCACAAGATGTCTGTGCCACAGAAGCTATCAACTGGAAGTTCTTAACTGAAGCCACCGTCACACGCCCGCGGAAGTTGAGGCACCAGCATTGTAGCTGCTCATGCCACCTTGGCACCTTGTTGCGCAGAACCAGAGGGCTCACCCTGTCTGCATCATCTCCATAATCCAGCGTCCCTCCACTAAACTCTGACAAACGAGAGCTGCTCAAATCCACTGAACTATCTGCAATGGAAAAAGAAGTCCCCATGCTGCGGAAGGACTCCTCAAATAACCTCGGGAGGAGCTCTTTAGGTTGCCCAGGCACAATGCCATCAGGCTCTACTGCTGATGTTGGGATTGAATGCATAGCGCATTGCATCCGCCTTGGCCCCCGGGTGCCAAGCACATTCAGCTCGTAGTTCACCTGTGCAATGGGGTAGATACCAGCTGGAACTTTTGGTGAGACTTTTCTCGAAGAAAATCGACGGCTGGCCCCTTCCTGTAACCCAAGTCTCCCAGCATTGTACGGAGGCTGAGTGTCATAAATGACAAATTTTGTTCCAAGGAAATTCGACCTGCAGTGATATAAAGTTTAGTTACTACATCCATTCAAGAGACCAAGTGGATAAACCAAGACAGTTGCAAAGGAAACCTTTTTACCTCAATTTTCCAATGTAGCCGTTACTTGATCGGGAGATATTTTTAGAATCCATAGAAATGGCATAGTCAGTGTGACTCGTCCTTCGGCTCCTTTTAGCCGCTAGTAGGAACTTCCCGTTCTCATCAAGCACAGCTACAAAATCAAGTACAAAATAATTGTTGATAGAATACATGCAGTAGCATCTCTTGATTTTATATTTATAATGTTGCCTGAAATATCTGCATAGGCTTTCACACAATGGGAACAGACAATCTCAAGCTGAATTGACTACAGCAGCATGACCCAAAAATATGGAAAATGGCAAGGAAAGAGTAGAATGAACAATTCATGTTGTGGAAAAATAAAATAGCCAGGCATGCATAATAGGAATTTGAATGAGTTGGAACAAAACCAGTCATAAGCGCTGACACAGTCCAAGAAAATGAACCCAAAACACCAGAACTGTATTCACATGTACAAATTATTTCTGAACACTTAATGGGTATTTGGGATATTGGTCCGAGAGAAAAAAATACAGACATGTCTCCACTCAGTTAGAATGATAGTTTGCAGATCACAATTATGCCCATTTGTTGCATTGGGAAATGTGGTGCTTTGCCATTAAAATATTATTCAAACATTAGACACTTACCAGATGTAAGACACAAGTAGAGACGGTATGTTCGTTTCGATCTGTCCCTTTTTATGAAACATTGTATCATTCCATCTCTGGGTCCAGGCTGTGAATGGGATATCCACACAAAGATTATGAGATGTAGGAAAAATCATATCTCCATAAGAAAAGATGGACACTGCTATGTAATCATGATGCATGCCTAAACAAGATACTGCAGTGCTTGAAGTTTTTTTATTAAATGATACCAGTATGTCTGAATATGTTATATGCAGTGTAGTAATCTAAAGTAAAATTGATGATTCAATATAGTGAAGTTACTAGCACTAGGGAGTAAGATACTTTCATGAAAGGCAGGTTGCATTCATAGATTAAGAATTGTATAACTATTCAGTATTTGCCAAGCTTGACCATTACCTGCTTCAGAGACACGGGAAACGTGAGCGTTGCGCAAAATTCTGGAGTTCTCACTATATCCTTACACATATCTCTCCAGGTTTTACAAACAGAAGCGCAAGCAACTACATCCTTGCGGGATGGCCAGCTGTTCTCATCTTCATCCAACCTTTTCATCACATCACGAAGCAATTCAGGAGGAAGGCCAGCCCATCTGCTTTGCTGAATTATCACAGGTTCCTCCTGCATGTCACTTGAAGATCCAAGAGATTTCCCTCTGTGGTGAATTCTAACCTCAAAATTCCGCTTTGATATATTCCCAAAGCTCCCCCGTAAATCACGAACCATGCTGCGGAAAGACATCTTCAGACGAGGCGCAAGTTCAAGAGAACAAGTGGTAGCACTCAGCCAAGAGAAAAGAGACGAACAAGCTGTGATTCAAAAGTAGCGTGGTTATAAAAATCATCTAAATTAAGCACACAAACATTGCTATAAACACAACACAGATGTATGAATAAATTATACAATCCCCTTAGGTTATGTTGATACCTTATATTGATTTTCACAAACAAAGAACAAGGTACCGAAACCCCAAAATGGTAGTAAAAAGGGGGATACGTGTTGGGAACGAGCAAAGGTGAACCATAAATTGATCAAAACCTGCCAGAATCGCAGCTGCTAACTGTACAATTATCAAATTTGGTCGTGCATATAACATATCCAGCCATTTCGGCCACGTTGAAACTCAGTGACATAATTAAGTGAAGTAGGGTAGTAATCGTGTAATCTAGAGCATAGTGTACCTCGTTGAATAATCTAGAGCTTTGCCGAGGGCCGTAGAGCCATTAATTAATCAGTTGTTCTTGTCGTCTACTAGTGTACTACTCCATACAAAAATCAGTCCACTATATGGGGTAACCTCTCGGATGGTGAAAGGCCAACAGAACACCTTATGGTGAGAAAACAACCATGGTGAGTACTGTATTTGTCTAGGTGAAGAAAATCTTAATTTTGAGCGTTGTGGCTTATCCTTATCCAGTCCGCCGACGCCCAGTGCTGCTCTAAGTTCAGATCTGACAAGGCCAGGCTTTGCTAGAATCTGAGAACGGTGTGCTCTCCTCTGTGTGTGCGCGTGCAAATCCAAAGGAGAAGCTTTGGCCGAAAAGAGCAATGGCGTCAGGCGACCAAAAAAATTAAGCTTTCTGAAGGAATGGGTACAAAGTAAATAAAGGGGGAGCAATGGACGAAGTCTCCTCCCGTCACTGGTTGACTACTAGTAGGATGCAAAATCAAAGGATGGATGCAATGGAGGGTGCTAGAGACGCACAGTCTTCTTACCAGTTAGACACTGACAGGCCTCGAATCAAAGGGTCAATGGCGGTCGATACTTGGAAAGGACCCGGCGGCTCTCCAAACAACCCTCAGCTTGGCAGAAGTTCGATCTATCTCCCTGCGAGTGGCGATGGGGCTCCCCTTTATAGCAGTAAGTTAGGAGGCGGGTGCGTGGGCGCGCCACAAGGACAGAGAAGAGAACAGTGAGTGAGGAGCGCAGCTGTCGACGGGTGGGAGGATTTGGATTTTAAGGAGAGCGTCGCCCGCGGCGAGGAGGAAGAAGAGAACAGATAGGATGAGGGAGGGAGGGAGGGGGCCACGTCGGAAACCGCCTTTGTGCCGGCGGCCCACCTTTTCCTCTCGTTTCTTCTCTTCGGTTTCAGGTTTGGGAGTAGAGATCAATTGTCATCTTTTGAGGCAATTAACAAACTTTTTGGCTTGGTACAATCCGCTATCTTTTCAAACAGCTGGCAGGAATTCCCTTTTTGTTCCTTCAGAAATTGTTATCACTGGGAAAAGAAAAACAGGACGGAAGAATTTGCCTATCAAAAAATGAACTTGCTAGAAGTGTGATCACTCGGAAAACAAAAAAAACTAGACGGAACAATTTACCTCTCAAAAATGAGGAGTGGGCCTAACTACAGAAGAAACAAAGTTCACTGAATAATGCAATTCATCAAAGCGAAAATTGTTCTATTTGTTTCACACTTGTATTTCTAAACTTGTTAAGTAACAGCAGTTTAACTGGTGAAGCAATATGGTACAAAAAAGAATACACTTTTCCACCAAAGATCCACCCTTTGCATAGCATAATCCGATGTGGAGAGCACCAGGTATAACGGTCTGGAAAGGCCATGGCTTGTCATGCACATGCACGAATACCCCTGCCCTTGTACCGAATCCAGACCAAGGTTCACAAAACCGAACTGACAGGTCGGTTTTTGAACCGAAAACCGATCCGGTGAACCGGAAAACCGACGGTAACCGAACTGCTACAGTATGTAGCTTCAGTTTATCCCGGCTAACCGGTCGAACCGCCCGACCGGCCGGGACCGGTTTCTCGGTTAACCGGGATAACCGGCCGGTTTTAAACGGTTCTGTAAACCAGGATCCAGACACATGAAGGGAAAAAAAACTTGCATTCTGTATGATTTTTACTGCTAATCCTTAGAGGGGGCAGCTATAACCTCATGAGCTATACGGGCAGTGGCTCGGTTATGTAGTAGCAGAAACCTCTGATTGTCTAGCCATGGCTACTCGCATGCATTACTTCCTTCGTCCATAAATTTAAGTATTTGTTGACTTTTTGAAATCTTGTTTGATCATTCATTTTATTTAAAATATTTATAAAAATATTATTTATTAATTAGTATTATTTATTTTATTATTAGATATATTTTAGATATGATTTATTTTTATACTTTTTATAAAAAATTTAATAACTTCTTCATCAGACATGACACATGTAAGTTAACAGGTCCTTACATTTATAGACGGACGCAAAATATCAGAGCGCGGAAAGATTCGGTGGACCAAGCAAAATCAGCAAAGAGTTTTCTTTTTTTTTGCGTCCAGTGAGTGTGTGTATCCATCAAAAGAGAGGGGATAAGATAGAAAGTAAAAGGCATTATGATGGTGTTAACGGCATAGAGGAGGCCGTGCCTAGCTTTTCTCCACATCGACAGTGTAAAGTGATGACACACAAATATCTCTAGATTTTTATCGAACAGCAAAACTATACGCACGGATCTAGTGAGCACCATTGCGATCCGATCCGTTTCTTGAAGACTTGAACGCGAAGAAGATAAGGGGGTGTTTGTTTCTATCGGTTAAAAGACTAAAACTAAACTTTAGATTAAACTTTAGCTCTAGAAAACGAAAGGAAGAGCTAAAATTTGGACTAATCTTTAGCTCTAGAGAGAAGAAGAGCTAAAAAAGGCAAAACTTTAGCTTCAAGAAGTCTAAAGTTTAATCCAAATTTTAGGAGCTAAACTTTAGCATCTAGAGGAAACGAACACCCCTAAGTAACCCTTTTCTTTTTCAGTTTGGTGTTGTTAAGATAAGTACATACTCATCATCAATTATGAGGTGTTCGTTTTCATTGGTTAAAGGACTAAAACTAAACTTTAGATTAAACTTTAGCTCTAGGAAACGAACGGAAAGACTAAAGTTTGGACTAATCTTTAGCTTTAGAGAGAAGAAGAGCTAAAAGGAAGCAAAACATTAGCTCTCCAAGAGGTGCTAAAGTTTAGCCCAAATTTTAGGAGCTAAACTTTAGTCCCTAGAGGAAACGAACACCTCCTATATGCATGCATAGTGTTTAAAGAAAAAAAAAGTACTTTTGATTATCAGCTACACATAATAACCATCAAAGATCACATGCATGTACCAGCAGGGTTAGCCGGGCACAACAAAGTCCAATTCAATACATGAATAGGGACGATGATGCCATCCGTCCAACTGTCGATAGTTACATCAAACCAAATGGTCCAAACAAATTTGTTGCATGTACCTCGCATTGCTCGGTCCCCCTTGCTCCCCTGTTTCAAACCAGCCTAGGCTCTTGTCAAGGCGATGTGTCTTTTTTTCTTGAAATAAAGTGAGATGTGCTTAATTTGTCGCCGACTAGCATATTAACATAATATATGCAGCCCGAACATGTTCCATTTTCTAAGAAAAACATAATATATGCAGGCATGCAGGTAGTCCGTCTATTGTGAGCAAATCTGTGATAGTCAACGCAAAAGAAAGCAACTTTGAGTTGATCTTGGATAAACAGAAAACTGCAATCATTTAGAATATATCCGGCTAGGCAGAAATAGAAGGATTTTTTTTATGGATTAACACTACCTATAAAACAAGTGACAGAAAATTGCATACAAACTTTAAAGTTGTGGTCATTTCGGATCACAAACCTTAGGAGAGAAGATCTTCTTCAGATGTTGCATTTCACAATTTTTCTTCCAAAATAAATTCTTCAAAAAGAAAATGGTCGAATCGACTAAGGCACGTAGTATAGTAGTTTGTAGGTAGAGTTTAGAGGGTTGTGGTTGGCACTTTCAGCTGCCTCCATGTAATATGTTGGTGTGCATTTTCTTAGCGTGTGTCACTATGACCTGTATGGATGTATTGCATCTTCTTAAGTAAGTAAGGTAGGAGCTCCCTCCCGATTTTTTAAAAAGAAATCCCATCTAGTACATGAACGGATCGGATGATGGATAATAATTAATTAATACTGGTAATATAATCGTCCTTGTATCATCTTCTTTGGTGATGAATCGTGAGTGTTGATCTACTGCTAGAAAATAAAGTTGCAGAAGATGGGACGAAAGGAAGCGCACTACTGTATGCACCAGTGATTCAGAGTGAAGATGGGCCTACCATACGGATAGGATTAACAACGTCGCGTTCCTCATCTCTACTCAACAAAGGTAAATCCTATGCAATTAAGTGTTTGATTCTCGCTTTCTCTTTCGAGAAACATATTGTTATATTCATACATTGTGTTACAAAGAATACTTTTGATGCTGAAAGATTGAAGATGAGTGTGCATATGTAGGTAGGGATTAAATCAACAGCTAGTGTGAGATTGAAACATTCTCTCCTTATAATAAAATAATACATGAAAGGCATGATTTCGAGAAAAAAAAGAAGAAGAAGCGAGATTAGCACGTGTAAGTGAAGTACTACTGATATATTATGTAGAAAAAAATGGAGTTATATAGCTCACTTCACTCATGCCGTGCAAGCATGCCTACTTGCCGCTATTATTTATTTCACTATTATTATGTGTGGATCTGATGCTCACTCTGAAGCTATGATAAAGAAGTTGTTAATGCATCATCCTGCATACATTTAAGTAAGTAATAAACTTGATTTCAGTCTAGTGGTCGGATCGGATGCCATTGTTATTGAGAAGCACCTTTTCTCCACCAAAAGAGACATTGTCAAATCGATCATCGGCTCAATAAGGCCAAGTGCTGACAAAAAGAAAAACCTAACGCGTAGGTTCACATTATGCAGCTAACAGATCAAAGATGGTACTAAGATGTTCTTCTGATTAAAATGCAATGGAAGAATAAAAGCATTGCTCAATTTATCACGATAAAAACACATCATGTGGCTTGATCTTTTGACTGTTCCTTGCAGAAAAAAAAATAAGACTGTTAGTATCGCAAAGCAAATGATATGCCTATAAATAACCATGAATTCATTTACATTATTCGGTAGCAAAAAAATGAACTAAATAGGACAGCTTCATAACAGTTGATTATTCGTAGCTTTGTAGCCACAAAAAATACATGGATCCATGCGGTTTTTTTGGTTTTTTCTCAAAACGCAGGAGAGATGCGCTTCATTATATTAAGGAGAAAAACGGGATAAAAACCCGAATCGACCGAACCGTTACAAGACAACACACTCACGACACACACAAACAAACCCACACGCACAAACACAGGAGCCATGCGCTTTTTCTATTTTAAACCAAGAAGCATTGTTATGTGTATGCAAAACTTAAAACCATTTGTGTTGGATTATTTGAAAACGAGAAAATGACTAAATGAATAAGACATGTTTTATATCATTGTTACGGTGTTTGAGAGAAATCAGCTGCCTCAGATAGAGCCGAAACAAACAAGCGCAGTTGAATAATCCAACTTGTTGATAGTCTTTGGGACGGAGGACGGTGCATGCTATATATCAGGCATCACTCCCTTTTTTATCTACTAATCATCTCCAGCGGCAACTAACATATATTAAAAACTCATCTGGTCAGAAACCGTATGTTGACGCATGGGATTGTAGTGCTTGACGACGGACAGAAAATAATTACAGATTATCACCCACGGTTTTAAATCTGTTTCCATTATCTAAAGAAAAAAATCACCCACGGTTTTCAGAGTTTGTTATTGTTTATTTTTTTTTGAAATATGATCAAGAAGTCTCTGTCTAAAAGGAGAAGGGTGAAACAGAAGGAAGAAGAAGCTGAGAATTGAGGCATGGCTCTTTTTTATTCAACTGCTTGCAGATGCAGAAACATCAGCCTGCTGTTACGTCACAAATATTTGGTCGTCGCCCACCTTACCAACAGTTCTTTTTCCTCTGTTTCCTTAGTTATCTTCACCAAACGGGTACGTATGATTAATCATTCGCAGCGATGTTCTGGCGGCGTCACCTGCAATATGATAGGAATAACGTCCTCTAGTCACTTTTGTCTTATTATTGCTGTGCATTGGTATGTTCTGATAAATTAATTAACTTATTAGAGCAATCATAACCCGAATAAGGAGCTCTTGAGTGAGGGGGATAGATTTTTTTTTGAGTAAAGTGTAGAGGTGATCCTTTAACTTGTCTTGTTGTATTATCTAGGTCCATATACACTTAAATAGCATTTTTGACTCCTCAAACTTAGTTCGGGTATAATTTAGATCCTACGCTCTTGAAATGTAAATATAAGTCCCTAAACTTGATTTCGGGTATTATCTAGGTTCTACAATATACTGCTATTGCAATGGATTTGTCAACCAGGAAAAATTTGCCCAAAATATAATTCATTGCTCCTATATTTGTAACCATTTAGCTCATCGCTCTAGACGACCAATCTTAAAGGCATTAATGTATTACAAAAGTACTTGATCAATAAAGACATCCATTATCACAAAAGAAAATTGAAGAAAACAAAGTTCAGCTAGTAGCAATATCTAGCTAATGGTACTTATAGAAAGGAATGCGTGGGTGCAGGTAGTGGGTATGTTTTGAGCGGTGAAAAAAAATCCATTTCCGAGGCAATTTATGAATAGGAAACGTAAACAAGTGGTTACATATTACAGTGTAATCAGGTTAGTGGACCCTCTATCTGAGGATTAAAATGAGGTTTAGGCCTTGATCCAAGGGTAGATTAGGTTGGTGGGTAGGTGGTCCTAGGGTAACACAAAAATTGCAGAAAGTTTATTCTTTGCGGTATAAAAAAATATTTAATTAACCCCTAAGCAAAATTGGTTGTATAGTAGTTTTTGTTCATATATTGCGGTACAATTAAAAACAGAAACAAAAGGAGCCGGGTCAAACTACCTAAAGTATTCACAAAGTAGAGTCAAATGAATAACATAAATTCGTATTTTACACTACTTTCACATTGTGAACCTAACAAAGCAGAGTCAAGTTGCAGCTTCAATTTTGAAAAGAAGGGTCGAATGAGCAAGTTGAAAAAATTTAGTCAAATTGGAGGTTAGGCTCAGAATAGGAACAAATAAGCAATTGTCCATTCATACTGAGCTTTGACACTTGATCAACAAGGCTCCGCATCGGAATCTTCTTGCCCGCGCTAATTTATCTCTCATCGACATTTATAGGCCCCGCTTGGGACAGCTCATTCCCAACACGCTTCTATCCACCACCCGTTTTCTCGCTCTGCACAAAATCATGACAACCAGAATCATTACGTTTGGCTCCCGTGCTAGAATCGTGTTCATTGAAGCAGAAGGCTGGGGCGGAGTCCAGCGCTGACCGGCACCGGCGCTAGCACCGGGGCGGAGCTCGGAGCACAACAGAACTTGGTGCTCGGGCAGGAGGAAGACCCGAAGCACCGCTCGATGCCGCAACTCGTCGCACCTCCGCCTCACGCGTCGCCTACACGTGACGATGCCGTCGAGGAAGGTCGGGCTCGGCTCGGGGCTTTGGCGTCTCGGGGTTGGAGCGGAGCTCGGGGACGGGGTGGAGCTCGGCATCCGGCGGCGGTGGAGGCGGGAACGGTGACGGAGCTCGGGGCCGAAGCGGGTCCGGTAGCGAGGGAGTCGGGGCCGACGATGGAGCTTGGGTCGGAGGCGGGTCCGCGAGCATAGCTTGGGACCGGAGTCGGGCTCGATGGGTCTAGCGGCTTGAGGATGGGCGGAGAGAGGCGGGGAGGCAGAGCTCCGGTTGGGAATCGATCGCGTTAGGGTGTATCCAGGGGTCAACCCGATTCTGCGTCGTAGGCAAAGAAATGCATCGAGGGAGAATCACATCGGTAGGAAGCACGTTGGAATCTGGCCGTTTGGCTCCTCAATCCGATTAAATCCAATGAAAGCTGCGCATAATCCGTCCCAAATGGGCCATAAGTATCAAGAAAAAACAAATAGACATGGGCCTGTTTGGTTCCCTTGATTCGGGTCGAATTGATTCCAATTCAAACGCCCGGCCTGTTTGGCAGCACCGCGCCGCCGCGACAGAGGGAGAGAAGCACCGCGCCGCCGCCACCACGGGAGGGAGAGCTCTTGCTGGTCGCACGATGACCCCGGTGGAAGTGAAGCTCCGCGGCGCCGTCCTCGACCCGCGACACCTCGTCCCGACTTCACGCCATCACGCTACCGACTCCGAGGGAGCGAACCACTGCACTGCCACCACTTCGGGAGGGGATCTCCAGGCGGTCGCACCGTGACAATCGCGGAAGTGTTGGTCCGGGCCATTGTCCGGGACCCACGACACGACCTTCTGCGCCACTTCGAGCCCTCCTCCACCGTCCCCGGTTACGCGACCTGTGCGCTATCATCTTCCTCGCGACCCAGGTATCCTGTCCTCCCTCCCAGATCCCTTTCCTAGGTGCTTATGTGTGATGATTAGGATAGATGTGATGTGCTTGATGTGTAATGATTAGGCTTGATGTGCTGGTCTCCTTCCCCCTGCTCCGTTCTCTATTTCTGCTAGATCTAGGTGCTGTCTTGTTGCTAGTATCCAGCTATGATTCTTCCGGGAAATTTGCATATGGCGTATGGAATTAATCCTTTAGGAGGATATGTGTGATTAGATGGCATTATACATATTGAGAGAAGGATGGGAAAACAAACCGATATGTTTAATTTACTGAAACCGTAGCTAGTTCAAAATTGTTCCAGGTCATCTACCAAAGGAAATGTTTTGTTGGCATTTTGTATTTTTCACATTTTCTGTAGTTGAAATATTTTCACTGCTGTCTGTAGTCCTTCGCATATTTATCTTACAGTATGGTGTCCATTTTTTTCCCACTGCCATGAGACTCAGTCTTCTACATTTGATATTGGCATGCCGAGAATTCTTGTATCAGTATGTAGAGTTGCTGTATTTTAATGTCTGATCATGCCCTTTTGAAGGATAAAGGAGCTTGTCATTCTATCACTTAACTTGACTTTAACTTCTCCATTTTCTGCAATTTCAAAAAGACCTGAATATCTGATGGCCAAAGGCTTATTTGGAATCCAGTTGTCTATCCAAAACTATATCTTCATCCTGCTTGTACTATGTGTTAGTGATAAGATTTCTGTCGAGTTTGATGAGTCACATTGATCTATCAGCTGTTAAGTATTTTACTTCCACTATTTTCCTCCAAATAGTGGAATTAGTCCAAGGGATTCGGTATTTTTCTTTTTTCTTTTCTCAGACCACATAGAAGCGATTGAATTAGTCCAAGTGAGTTTCTTAGTATTACCTGTAGCTTAGCATGTTAGTATTACCTACTTTGGTAATTGTTTTTGGTTTGGTATTATTTACCAGTTCCTTCAACATTCAATCCAAACAAAAAGAAACCCACTAAGACAAATTTGGTCCCATTCCCTCTCTTCGGAGCCGGCCTAAAAACCCGGTTGGCCCACTCGGCCCAAAAAAAAAAAGCAGCCGTCGCTGAGCGCCGACCCGCACCCGCACCCACCCCAACCGCTCGGCTGGCCGTCAGCCGCTTTCCGGTTTGGCAATATCCCCAGACGCACGCTCGGCCGCCTGTGCGGTTGCACCCCTGCCGCCGCCGAGCCGACCTGCCCAGTGCCCAGTCGCCGGCCCGGCCACAACTTTGTGCGGCTATGCCCCTATGGCCACCTCTTTCCCGTGCTCAACTTCTCAACCGCCAGGCAGGGCTGCCACTACTTCCCTGAGCTCAACGCCTCAACCGCCAGGTAGGGCACCACGCCGGTAATTGTGACCAGGGATTAGGGATTGTTTTAATTGTCATCACTGCATTAGGATTGTTTTAAGAATCGCAAAGTTAACCTGTAATTTGTAAAGCTGTCTTCTTATTTTTTCTATTTGTTAAACATGTTTTCACATTGATATGTTCATCATTTAGTACTTGTATTTGTTGGCTCTTAATCATACATTATGGCTACATAATTTAGGCTATAAAAAAATTGTTTTTGAGCATTCCAAATTTTGAATACACATGGCTCAAATCCTGGGCCTGCTACTGGCCGCCTTCCCGGTAAGATGCGTCGGAAACACAACCATGATTCTATCTTCACCTTTCTTTTTTCGAGTCTCATCAAATTGCTTGCTCTGGCTGAGCGATGGTGATTGCCTTGCAGGGATCGATGCCTGCCATCTGTTTGACGGAATGCCTGTGAACAGTAGTGGGAAGGGCATGGCCTCTTTGCTGCTGGCGGCTGGCGGTGACCACCTTGGTGCCAGTTCCTGGATGATATCCTTTGCCACATGCTGTCGTTCCTTCTGGCGCAGGATGCTGTGCGGACGTGCGTGCTCGATCGGCGCTGGGGTGATCTCTGGAAATCAGCTAAGAGCCTTCATATTATTTACCATATTGAGCCTGTAGATGCAGTGCGGGAGTTCGTCGACCATCTGCTGCTCCTCCATGGAGGTTCGCCCCTTACACATGCGAGCTCCATTTGCTTGACTTTTCTTGCTGCCCTGCCTTGGAAGTTGTTGAGATTTTTACATGCACCCTCGTTCGTGTGGGTAAGATTTCATCGCAGTCCCTAAAGTGTCTGAGCATCGATAGAGGCTGTTTGTATGGCGGTAGTGTTCTCGCACTCGTATTTATGCCCCGAATATTTGTTCACTATGGCTTGAAAATGGTGACGAGAGGACCCCTATGCTTGAGGGAATGCCATCCTTGGTGGATGCATCTGTCACACTTCATGATTTTTATAGCCGTGACATCTGTTGTGCTTCTGCTGCTGGGGATTGTGGGTATGACACATATGGTCATTGTTATGGAGTAAGTAGCGATGCTAACAATAGCGTGCTTGTCCAAGGTTTATCAGAACCTCGGAGTTTGGCAATGGTGTCCAACAATGAAACAGTACGCTTACACTTCAGCTTCATTTGTTAATGCTCACTTTGTGTCTTCATTTTTATTTTGAAGTAGTTGTGTTGCAAACGAGGATTCATTTGTCTTTTTGTGTGCAGTTTATTTTCAGAAGGGACTTGAAATGGTCCCCCATGTTTGGCAATTTGAAGTCTTTGTTACTCAATGAGTACTGGTGTGTGCCTGCTGATTTGGGTGCACTAATGTACATGCCTGAGCATTCTCCAGTTTTGGAGAAACTCTCCTTCTGTATTCCAAGGCAAGAGATTTTGTAGATATCTAATTGCTACCTTTCAGAGATATTGCACATTATTGATTGCTCTAATCAAAATGTTTCTGCTTTCTTTAGGGGCCTGAAAGTAATCCCGGATCCAACAGAGAGATCAGCTGCAATGTCAGAACATCTTAAGATGGTGGAAGTCAAATGTGCAGTCGTGGTGAACTACTTAGCCCATGGTGTTTGGAATCGTTGGAAGGAAGAGCTATTAATGAATCAGCAGTTGTCATCAGAGCTAGTAGTAGCAACAGAGACAGAGCAGTGAGGATGGAGCTAGCATTTGGTTTGGTGTTGCTGGTGATGTTTGTCGTGGCCGTCCGGCTGCACGACGACGAGTTCGAGTTGGAGTTGGAGTGGGCCATTATTGTCGTCGTCGACCTTGGTGGTGGACGATGCCTCGCGTCCTTTCCCCCAGAGCACCAAGTAGAGGCCGAGGACGATGAGCACGGCTCCGAGGGCGCTGCCGAGGTGGAGCCGCTCGCCGAGGAGCAGGGAGCTGAGCAAGGCGACGACGAGGAGCATGAGCGGGTTGAAGACGGAGGCGAAGAGGGCCCGCGGCGCTTGACGCACCAGGAGAGCACGACGAGCATGACGCCGGAGGCGAGCACGCCGGAGTAGAGCACGGAGAGCAGGCGGACGTCGAAGCCGAGGCGCCACTGCGCCGGGTCGCGGTCGTAGCAGAGCGCGAAGGCCACGGACTGCAGCGTGCTCATCAGGCACATGAGCGCCGTGCTGGAGTAGTGGAACGGGTACTCCCTGCTCAGGCGAGCCTGCAGGATGAGCCACAGCGCGTAGAAGAAGCAGCTCCCGATCACCAGCACCGACCCCATCACCGTGTTCATCATCATCGCCGCCGCATGCCGATGATGGAGCAGGTCCACGTGGCTGTCCCACGGCGTGATGTCGGCGCCCTTGTACAAGGTGAGCAGCATGGCGCCGCCGACGCCCAGCAATGTGCCGGCGAGCTTGGCCTGCCCGGAGAAGCTGCGGATGGCCAGCCTCTCGTACCGAACATGACGGCGAGCACGAAGGTGATTGCGGGGATGAGGTTGGTCATGGCCGTCGCGAAGGTGGCCGAGGTGAGCTTCATCCCGGAGATGTACAGGTTCTGCGCCAGAGACCCCCTGCAACAGTAGTCTTGAATTGGTTGCATTAAACAATCAAGCTTCAATCCTAATGATCGACTAGCTCGATCGTCTAGAAGCTAAGCACGCCACGCCACGGAGCAACTGGAGGTGAGGAATGGAAAACGACGTTGCCGGCCCCAAGCAAGTCACCGGTACGAGTCGCCGTCCAGTTAGGTAGGCACGGTCTACCTCTCCATGCCCACATGACTCTTCTCCGGCAAGCTCATCCATGATGCTATTTTGTGCTAATTACCAAGCTGCGTTCCGGCAGGCAAAGGGAAAAAAGTGGCTACCCGGTGAGGCCGCAGATGAAGGACAGCACCACAACTCTCCACGTCAACCGCGTTCGCCTACTCCTGCAACAAATTAGTCACATTGAATGAGCATTGCTAATTTGCTTTTATGGACTATAGTAGCTCATCAAAGAAACAAATTCTAGCTAGGTATTCAGGGTCTCAATCAAAAAAAAAAAAAAGAAAAAGAAATTTGATTCTCTCCCTGCTTGAAGAGGCCATGGAAGGATAAAAACAATTCAGGTCTCATCCATCAGGGTTTGTAATAACCAAGCAATGGATGGATGGTTGCATGCATGGTGATGGTGAGGTTAAGAAGGATGCGAAGAAACTCAACCAACCTCTCCACCCAGTATGCGAGCGGCGCCAGGACGGCGGAGGCGAAGAGGTAACGGTATGCGACCAGGACCCTCATGTCCATGCCGTCGGAGACGGCCAGCTTGTAGAAGATGTTCACGCCGGCGAACACCACCTGCACCAGGATCATCGCCGCCACCGGCTTGGCCACCTCGCCGGCCATTTTTCTTCTCCTTCTTTTCTTTCTTGGCCGGATCGGATTAGCTAGCTAGGTCCTCTTGCCCGTACAAATGTTTGGGATCAATGGACACTGGACGGGACTGAATGGCCTTGGAGGGCGGCGAATATATATAGCCACAAAGTCGGGAGCATTTCCCCTCTCTCTCTCAATTCAAAGTGTTGCTCCTGGTGGTGGGGTTGGCAACACACTTTTCATCTCTCCTCTCTCTCTCTTTCTCTGCATATGCACATGCTTATTTGCTAATGCCTTGTTCATCGAAGAAAAGAACAAACGAGGAACCCAGCAGCGCCCCGGCCGCCCCGTGCAATTTGGTGAACCTTCTTCTTCTTAATTTTTCTCGAACCAAACCGATGCAAGCTTCTTCCATCTCCTTCTCACCCAACAAGTTGAGAGACATCACCTCATTCATCATCAGAACGAAAAAGCGTGACGTGTCCTAAAACTCACAAAAAGGCCTCCTCGTCACTACGTGGTGGGCTGTGGTTACACGACCAAAAAGTGGTGGGGCCCGCACGTCCATGCAACTCCTGAATGGGTTGACTATTCTCTCCTTTTTTTTCCAATTTTATTGCTCACAAGAAGATGCTTGCTATTCCCCTACTGTTGAGAACCGAGGCCTGCCGATGGTCTGTGCATTCTTCTGTGCAACCGTGACCTCAACATCCAAAAGCCTTCGTGCAAATTAAAACATCAAGAGAAAAATAATGAGAGGCAACCAACGCAAAAGACTCGGGAAAGCAAAAATGATCATTAGCCACCTCAAGTGCACCAATATATACACATGCTCAATTGGTTTCTTCATTCCTCTTTCTCAAAGGGGACGAAACCAAAAGGACACGATAACAATTAAATTCACCAAAGAATTGCTGTCGTCCTTTCCATAATCGACTACTCTCTCTGCTAAAGGAGTACTCCCTCCGTCCAGGTATACATTGCGTGTTCCCCTTTGGATCAGAGACCAAGGAAAAAACCGTCGAAGCGTTAATTGTGGCTCCCTCCCGAGACTTTCCAATCAATACGATGAAACGTTTCGTTAAACTCACCTCCGCATGGCATCAGCAAATCGTTGGGCCCGCTATCAGTGAAAGCCATGCAATATCTGCTGCGTGAAACTCTCGGATCCTCAATTTCGATCGCGATATTGGCGGCAGAAAAATTTCGCTTTCCTCAATTGTTTCAGAAAGATCGCGCTCGAACGAATAATTGGATGTGCGCGCTTTCGACTGTATAACACCGCGCTCGATTCATTTTCGTTTGCGCGCCCGATCGAAATTGAACACCGCGCTTACAATGAAACCTTCAGCGCCCTTCCTCGATCATAAACCTAGCCACCGCCAGCCCTATATAAGGTGCCCAGGTTTCGATTGTTCTTCAATCCAAGATCCATGGCGGCCATAGACCTCAACAGGGAACCAATTGAAGAAGGTTAGTGCGCATCTACATATCCTTCTCATTTTCAATTTATCTACAACGATCTTGACAATTTCTTCAGATCGATCATCATCTTTCTCCTTGCTTTTTTGCACTTTTTGAAGCGTTCAACCTGAATATTGTACCGGACGAAGAGGAGGCACCATTACCTTTGGACCTTAATGTGGCTGTAGAAGCTGTTAGTATCCCAGATGGATCAATTCATGAAGAGGAACTAACAGTACATGTTGATTGTGAAGATGACACACCAGTTCCTGCAGAGGAGGCTGCAACTGAAGGTACGTTTATTACTGAATCAGTTCTAGATTGAACATGTCGACCCACATGACCGGATGACACTTCATGCATTTTGTTCTCTTTGTAGATCTTGACTCCAGCAGAGACAATGACGACAATACTGAAGAAGAAAGTGACGACGACCCATATATTCATTGGGGATATGAAGGTATGTTACCTTTGTGATAATCGAGCAGTATTGTGTGTCCTATAGTGACTGAATAAAATCACGACAACAGCTAGATTGTGAACAGTACGTAGAACTAAGTCTGTAGATCTTGACTCCAGCAGTATTGGTGTGACAACAGTTACCTTTGTGATAATCGAGCAGTATTGTGTGTTTGAATAATGACTGAATGAAATCACGACAACAGCTAGATTGTGAACAGTACGTATAACGAGTGCAATCTGCATCTTTTCTGAATGTTTGCAGATATTGATGGGGAAAGTAATTCACCCAATGAAGATGTTCAACCATTACAGGAGCAAGCTAACGGAGGACCTGCACATGGTCCGTGCAAAACATAATTTGAATTCATTATTTTTTGACATGTTCTGTAAATTTGAATTCCGTAGCATCAACTGGTTTTATATTTGTGCAGCTACCAATGCAAGGAAACGACGAACTTATCCAAATGCTGAAAAGTTCGCCATATATGGTGAAATATTGGCTCGTACAGATCCACCAGTGCTACGTCATGGAGTGATAAAAGAGGTTGCGGCTATGTTTGGTATGCCAGTCCGAACAATTCAACTCATATGGAATAAAGGTCAAGCTGGAGGTTTCGATGAGTTGAAAGACAAGCGTAAACATAACGGTGGTCGAAAAAAGATTCAAATTGATTCCGAAGCCATAAAGAATGTTGAGTTGAAAGATCGAACGACTTTGAAAGATCTAGCTAAAAAAATTGGTGTCAAGAAAAGCACATTGCACAATCGTTTCAAAGAAGGTTGTTTTTGTAGACATACCAATGATATAAAGTTCTCACTAACTGATGAGAACATGAAGGCTAGGGTACAATATTGTCTCTCAATGCTTAAGGAAACCGAAGAGGGTGTTAAAAGGTTTGATGCTATGTACAATATCGTGTACATAGATGAGAAATGGTTTTACAGTAACCCGACGGAATCAGAAATATTATGTGGCGAATGATGAGCAAAGGCCACGAAGATCTGTTAAGAGTAAGAACTTTATAGAAAAGGTTATGTTTTTGGCTGTGATTACTAGGCCAAGATTTGATAGTGAGGGTCGGTGCACTTTTGATGGGAAACTTGGCATTTTCCCTTTACTTTCGTTGAGCCTGCTAAACGAAAGAGTAGGAATAGACCTAGAGGTAAATTTCATTTAAATAGAAGTAAAAGTTCATGTTATTTGAATCTTATGGTTTCAAATGTTTCGTAAATTCTGATGATATCTTTTGTGTAGGAACAATGGTAACTAAGGCCATGACTTCTGTTAGAAAAGAGCATTGTAGAGATTTTTTGCTAAACAAGGTACTTCCTGCAATAAAAGCCAAATGGCCGGCTGAAGAAAAAGGCATGCCAATTTTTATTCAACAAGACAATGCAAAAACTCACATTCATGTCAATGATCAAGCGTTTCATGATGCTGCTCAAATTGATGGATGGGACATTCGCCTTACATGTCAACCACCTAATTCTCCTGATCTGAATGTTTTAGATCTTGGTTTTTTTGCTGCCATTCAGTCACTGTTTCACAAAGGAACACCTAACAACGTGGATCAAATTGTCACAAAAGTGGAGGAAGCGTATCGAGAGTACCCAAGTACACCGTTCAAATAGAGTTTTTCTTACTCAGCAGGGTTGCATGATGGAGATAATGAAGCACAACGGAGGTCAATTCTACGACATTCCTCATATGAAGAAAAAAATGTTGGAGATGCATGGACAGCTACCAGTAACATTAGCATGTGATGATGAATTGTACAATCAGTCTATTGCATTTATATCTTAAAAAATCTATGTAATCTGCAGTGCAATCGTAGTACTCTTTCTTGCATTTTTGGAAACTTTCTTCATTTTGAAACCATTACTCGGTTCATGCCGAACATGTAGAGAGTACATTGTCTCGCAGTACAAACAGAACATTAAAAAGAAAATTAACGACGCACAAACCCACGGCCCATCCAAAACAAAGAAACAGAAGCTTCATTCACGTCATCACCATGAACACCGTAGACGCATGGGTGGTGAACAGGTAGCATCAGTTCAACCATGTCGTACCTTGCTTTCTGATCAGAGAAAAACCAAGAGTCGGTTGCAGCTAGTTTCATAAGACTCTCTACTGCTACTTCTTCATCATCCTCGGCAATGGCAGCATCGCCCATATCTCCATCTACGGCCGGCTCGCCCATATCTCCATCTACGGCCTCCTCGCCCATAGTTCCATCTATGGCCGCCTCGATCGTAGCCTCATCAACATTGAGCATGTCCGCCTCGACCATAGCCTCATCACCTTCGACCACGGGAAGATCCTGGTCTTCAGAATCAGGAACAATGACGATCTCTACTGACTCGTCTTCTGCATCTTCTGAGTCAGGCACCACAGCGAAGAAATCTCCTGTAGGATCGTCCGCCATACGTGCACTGACAAGGCCACGGTTGATGTGGCGACTGATTGGGATATTTCGGTGGAAAGGGGGAGTAGAACGGATGAGTATAGCAGGGCAAGGGAGATCGAGAGTCCTATATAATCACGCTTAGCGGAGCGGGGAGAAGGAGATCAAAAGACGATGGAGTAACTCGGGACTCTCCACAATTACGCCTCGCGTGAAACGAAGAGGCCTAACGGAAACACGCATTGTTTACATGGAATTTTCGTTTTTACTCAGACGCATTGTATAGATGGACGGAGGGAGTAGTATTTTGAACACCCACACCCGTAGCCCCCATGCAGAATTTAGTCCACGTCTAACTGTCAATTAGTACTAAATAAATCTCCTAACAGAAACCAAGCACTGGTGAACAATTAAATTGACCAGGGGCAACTCTATCTGTACTCAGGAGGAGTACTCATTTCCACGTTCTGTCCATACCACTCCATTCATGCTTTTGGACTGACAATATCCAATGAACAAGAAAGCACACGAAGAATTTGAGTCGATGGCGACACTGACGTATCATGTCTGCCTTATGCTTTTTTCAGCTGTAGTCATTGGATGGACTACTCACATCTTAAATGCGCCACTTTTGGATTGCGCTTTATTTATACACGTATATGATGCGAGCCATGATACAAGCTTTGAAACAGCATAGATAGACCTATCAGGGGGCACTTGTCAACCTAAAGAACCACCCATCGATTCCTAGTGGAAACATTTTATTACTACTCAACAGGAAAAAATTGAGTGTAAACAACAGACATATACCCTGTTTGGAACATGAAAAAAGAAATCTTTTGCAGTACTCCACTATACTGAGTGAATATTTTTCTTTCTTGCGGAAAAGTAAAGACGAAGCAGATGCCACATGCCAATAGCTAGCCAGAACAAAAATCAAATCCTGGAAAAGGAAATCGTTTTATTCGAGCAGATAGGCCCGCCTGATGACTGACTCTTGGCTCATGAGTCAGATGCTCTTCTTCTATATGTCCTGCCACCGAATTTAATAGATAGCGTCTGCTTGTTGGAAGCATTTTCATTTGTGTAGCTTAATGAATTGTAATTGACCCTTTTTAATCTGTTGGATAGTCGTGTTGCAGCTTGTATAATTTTTTAGATTTATTAACACGCGGATCATGATGCTTTTGGACGAGACGTGCATGCACTAGAAAAATAAAATATTACCACTTTATTCAGTTGTACAGAAATTCATTCTTTTTTGGTAGCAACAACGCGCCATGTGATTCTTTATAGCGCCCAGCTATCATTTTGTTGCCGCATAAAATTATTAAGAGGCACTGACTAGCAGTCAGCTAGATTATTAAGACCAGTCTCAATGAAGAATATCATTATACAGTTATTAAGAAAAGATTTTTAAGAATCGTGTCTGTGGAGGGTCATGGTGGTGACACTCATCTCTCATCTCATGACACTCTCTCTCTTCTCTCTCATGCCATATCAGCAAATCTAATGCTCATGAAGATTGACATAACAATAATAGCGGGAGCTTAACTAATAACCGTGATTTGAAGAACATAAATAACGGCAGGCATTTTCCAAACTCTATATATCTAGCTTGATTCTTGATGACTATGCGCGCTAGCTAGCTTGAGCGTGTTAATTTGACACTGCTGGAATTAGGGTTGAATCTGAATAGATTCGCTAATATATACTGTAGGACTTGGTTTCCATCTGCGGGTTGCAGTGGGTTGTTTCATTCATCAGTTGTCACATCAATAAAGAGCTGCGTCGAGGGACAGAGATCTAACAGCACTGTGCACGGTATCATTTTTTTTCTGTATGAGGGTCAATACATGACATGCACCATCATCTATAGGAGAAGAACAGTTGGTCACAACGAAAAATTTTACCTTCTGTTTCCAGAAATGAAGTATAGCAATATTCTTTTAGTTAAAAATAAGGTACTCCCTCCGTCCAAGAATATAAGGATTTGTTGACTTTTTCACTCCTCGTTTGACTACTTGTCTTATTTAAAAAATTTATTAAAAATTTATTTATTTTATTGGAATCTATTTTAGTTTTAGATATATTTTAAGTATGTCTTCTTTATTTTTACATTTATATAAATATTTTGAATAAGACAAATGGTCAAACGATAATTGAAAAAGTCAACAAATCCTTATATTCTTGGACGGAGGGAGTAGTATATATATGTACAGGGCTATCCTGGATAAGCATACAAGTTAATCTACTCTCAATACAAGTTTTATTTTTCTTAAATATGATGTCACAAAAATATCTCGAATGGTATTATAGAACACACACACACATAGAGAGAGAGAGATATCATCTAAAGGCAATAGGTATATGTTTTTTGGGGGAAATTTAAAGCATATATGGTTGCATAGATTTTTTTCTCGAACACGCAGAATAACTACGTGTCATTATATGAAAAAGAGAAAACCGACCGAATACAAGCCCTAAGGCAGTTTGTCTTTACATTTTGCGCGCCTGGAACAAAGCTTAGATCGACTACCAGCACAAGCAAGACAGCGCGTCGCATTACAGCATGCGCCCTAAGCATCTAGCTCCTGCAGCGGACTTGGTTGCATAGATTTAAAGCACCATGTGACTCCGCATAAGAGAAATCTCATTTCATCCTATAGGTAATTGATAAAACAACAACATAGAATTAAAGTACTTCTCGTCAGGACAAAAATGGTACAATACTATGAGTACTAAGTCACTACATTGTTTGGAAATACTGTAGGTGATATAATACTTTTGAAAGCAATTAATAGACTTGTTATTAGAACTAGGCTAAGGTTCTTTTGTTACTAATTAATGATCCCTAGCTCACAGATGATCCTATATATGTAGTAAAAGTACATGTTCTCTGTAGTGAGTATCATGGGTGCTAGCTAGCGCCTCGGAAGCCAGATGGTTTCATTCCGAATTTACCGGTGTTTTTTTTCAAAACAGAAAAGAATTACCACATGTCACAAAAGCTACCCAAATAAAGGTGCCGAGGAAAGAAACTTTTTTAGGAACACACGCAAAAGCTTTGCGTGTTGGAGCTTTATAGAAAGAAGATGGGGTGCAGAGAGGCACCATGTTTTACAACGAGTCTGATACTCTCCACAGACTGGAATAGACAACCAGCTAGCGTAAACTCCATGGCCGAAATAAAAGTATGCTGCAAGTTTTGTCTATATGGGAGCTAGTTACGAATGCGATGACGCTCATGTATATATGGTACTAGACTAGATAGATGAGAGACGGGCAGCTTTAGTTTGCCTAAAGCGAATGAAGACCATATCATGCAAGTGGTGGATCGGAGGGAGGTGAGGTGACGATGATGCCTACCATGCAATTTCAAGTCGATCGGTTGTTAATAATGGCGCACTTGGAACACGGTAGCCGGAAACGGAAGCATGGTGTACATCCAGGTTAAAAGCACCAGATACGCATAATGCAACGACCTAACCATATACCGAATCGGAACGATATGGCAGATAGAGACGGAGGCTTCACCGTGTAGACGACAATACAAGGCCCTGTCGATCCATATGCGGCGATGATTGGCTCTCTTGTGACGGATACCGCCATGGCACATGCATTTGTACATGTTCCAAATCAATCACCTGCAAACGGCCCGGCCGGTGCCAATCCAATCCGTGGACGCCAAAAAGATTGTTGCCTGCAATGCACCCATAGATCGACCGCCCTACGTGCACCGATCACATCAACCATATTAGTTGGCATCTCATCTTTTGCTCATTGATTAGATAGGTTATGGTAGACGATTAGGCAGCCCTTTCTCGTGTTGATTCCATTTTATCGCCATCTCTGTTCTTTGCATTGCCAGCCTCGGGAGGAAAATGTACAGTCTCCAACTGCTGCTGGCGAAATCAAGCACTACTCACAAATTCATGCAAGTTGCCAGCCATTACAGAGGATCAGAGTCCTGAGAAATTATCACGCACGTGCTTTTTTTCTTCTTCTTCTTTTCTACTGTTTGTCAAAAATTCCCTCTTTTTTCAAGATACCACATATAGAAGTTCGCAGGATTATTTCCTATCACCACTCATAGTCGTAAAAATAGAATATGTATGAGATTTGTTTTACGTTTTCCATTATCTATCTATAAAAATATAGATGAATTGCTACAGGTCCAACCCGAATGTTCAACTTTATCCCGACTGATGAATATATGACAATTAACAAATGTTTAAAATTTCCAAATTATGATATCTAGTTTTATAATAGTTTGAGTTGTAGCATTTGAATTGGATCTACTAGAAAAATATTGGGAAGGAAACAAATAATCTAACAGTGCAAAAATCACCTGGGCCTAGGTGTCGGGCCGGCTCATATAGCGGTACGGGCCCAACCCAAGGAATCTGTTGCGGTTGGAGAGATCCGGTTCCAGCCTGTGCCGTGGCACCATACTCCTCCTCCGCCGGCCAGACATAAGCTTGGAGGAACGGCGGGTACGGATCGACCAAACACTGGCTGCCGACGGCGGCGGCGGCGGAGAGAAGGCAAAGAAAGATGTGGACCTGCGCGAGATGCGCTGCCTAAAAAGTCCATTTCATTTCTGTGGTTGCCGCAAACATCCTACCATCCCGGAGCCAGGGCCACGGCGAGGCGGCGGCAAGAGAAAGCCACCGCCTTTGTTGTTCCATCCAAAGTCGCCTCCGGTTGCTTGTGGGCAAGGTCGTCCAACCAACCTGCTGCTAGATTCGCCGCCTTTTCCGGCCGCCACACCATGCAGGCCGCCGCTCCATGGATCATGTTGAAGACCCTACCCGTCCTTAGGACGCGCCTCACCGCCGCCTCATCCTTCCACACCACGCCCCTCTCTTCGGAAAAGTGGAAGAACAAGTGGGATTGCCCAAAGGTCCGACGCTCTTCCCTCCTTTCTTTCCCCACTTCCACAATCCCCATTTTGTTTGGCAAAGGTAACGATGCCGTAGAGCATAATTGACTCTTAAATTGGGTTTGTTCGCTCACCATACCTTAAATGTGCGCCAATTCAGGCTAAAGTTTTCTGCATCACACATTCTTATTCGCGAGGCAAAGTAGCTCCAGGTTTCCGAACGAAGCATCTGCACAGATGCTCCAAAACATATTTCATCATTACTTGTTATACAACACTGCAAATTCATTACTTTCTGTCCACATGGTGATTGATTATGATAAATGTTTTTCACCATTTTACGAGCTATTAACCTCCACGCTTTTACTTACATATCTGGCTTCATCTCAGTTATTCAACTTGTTATTTCGAGCCACCGTCACCACTGATGAGTTAACATTTGCCAGCTAATTACACCATTTTTTCATACCGCAAATCAGTCTTTCATAAGACACTTCTCTACTTTCTGTAAATCTAGATAGGACGATGCATATAATTGACTAACATTCATTTTTCTCCTTCCTTGTTTGGTTTTCCACATATAGTTTACATGCTAACATAAGTTTCCTGCTGCCAAAACACTCAGAGTGAAAAAGGAGCGCGGAAGGCATCCAGGGTATGTTTTGATTTTTCCCTCCATTAAGATTTATCAGTTTTGAACATCTAGGCATTGTTATATCTTCCATTAGTTGAACCAAAAGATAGCAATTGATTGCTATACATATGCCTGGAGGTTTTACACATGATAGCTACATATCAAAATCAGATCTTGTCCACGGTTTTGCGAATATTGAGCTTTGTTCATGAGAACCATGCATTTGTTTCATTTAGGCATTGTTATATCTTCCATTAGTTGAACCAAAAGATAGCAATTGATTGTCCAACCAGCTCATTGTTTAGCTTATTACTTCTATCCATACATATATGATACTCTCATGCCTCGTTTTCTGTTTTTTCTTTCAGTTATTACATGTACTAATGTGACATTCATGATAGTTCTGAATGTTGCTAACTATGCAAGAAATTCCATTTTTGTGATCTTATTTCTGGTTACGGTGATTCTGACCATTAACATCTCAATAGAATTATGAGAGGTATGTTGTCCGACAAAAACGAGCAGAAGGAAAGAAGGCACTGAAAGATTATCTTCTTTTTGGGAAGTCCTCACCTCATTTACAGGTAGACCTTTATACTACATTTTTCATCATGTGAATTATTTTCTCTTCATTTTTCATTTTTTAATCTTCAAATAGCATATAAGATAATGTTCTATGTATATATGGATATGTTGTGGACTCGTTTGTAGGCTGCAAATATGTGCGCCGTAGAGTCCAACGGCAGGAAAGTGGCTAGATTCGGTCAACAGATAAGAGTCCAGGGAGATTTGTTAGTTCAGTAGTTTAGTTTGTTAGGATATTTGATTGATTGTTAGCAGATTAGTCTGGCACCTAGACTATAAAGGCTGCCATAGTCATCATTGTAAGTTTATCAACGAAATAAGCAATCTCCCACCGGCGACAGGCAGAACTCCCGGCCTCCTCAATACCCTCTTCGTTCCAACACACAATCCCCTCTACTACTCACCTCTCCCCTGTGTACACCCTGACGATCGCGTCATAACATGATATGAGTTACCAAAAGAAGAAAAAACAACTTTACGACATCTAAGCTTTGTATTATACCTCTGTTCACTCCAGGATGGAAGTACAGGCAGCTTTGCTAATTCTCATCATGTTCCACGGTTCAAAACCTTCAGGAAAGGACATCATCCTCACTGGTCATCAAAATCTCGACAAGGAGTTCACAATCACAGAAAGAGTAGGTTTGTTTAAACTTATAATAAAGTGGATGTATTTTTACTGATACCCTTCTGTCTTGGAGCTCTCATGTGGTCTATTTTTCTTTTCTTTTAGCATTTCTGAACTGTTTTGTAGTAATATACAGAACATTCACGAATCATGACCTGTCTTTTGCTCTGGCTGCACTAAATCATTGTCTGCTTCTGATAACATGACAATGGCGCGATAAATATACTCCCCAACATTACTGATTTGGCATTGATAACTGATAATATGCAAAACACCTCACTGGCATCTTATGATGAAATTTACTAGCAGCATCTTTTCCCCCTTCCATGGGTTACTGATTTAGCACCATGGTCATCTGAATCATGTCCTTCATAAAGAATTGACAAATGCTTTGCTTCTACAGAAAAAAAGGATGAGGCCAAGTTCTCCAACTTCTTCCATGAAGACCAGTATGTGCATCCGGATGACTTATTTGAAGCAATCTTTGGTGCGCATCGTGGTTTTACTTGGTCCCATGTATCATGGGAGGGTTTTCGGTTCAGAGATAAGTCATTCAGATATAGGTGGACTGGTGAATCAAAGAAAGGACAAATTCCAAGTGACAGCGAAGATGAAAGTGAGGATGACACCAGGGAAACGACTAGCGTTGGTTCACATGCCCACAGGACCATCCTTGGATTACCACCTCGTGGTCCACTAACTCTAGATGATGTTAAAACTGCGTAAGTTGTCTGTTTGCTATTATTTCTCAGATCGTTCATTGCCGAGCTGTTATCTCAGTTTTTGCATGGGGTGTATGAAGTTACAAGGCTTCACCTGAATTACCTCTGTCATACAGTTTTCGGGCATCTGCTTTGCGATGGCACCCTGACAGGCACCCAGGCTCTTCACAGGTGAGTATTTACTGTCTAGTTCAGTTCTTGTGATTAAGGAGGGGGAGTTGATGCAGGCACTTGGGAGAGTTAAGGAGGGGGAGTAACATAGATTATTTGTGTTTGCAGACCGTGGCCGAGGAAAAGTTTAAGTTATGCGTGGATGCGTATAATTCGCTGTGCAGTATCCTCAAGGTCAAGGCTGCTTCTTAGATACTTGCACACTGAAAGCAATCCCTGTAGGATGACTTGTTTGCGAGGCTCACGGGTCGAATACCTGGAGGGAAGCTACTGCTGTGGTTGTTTTTTTCTTTATTAACTCGAGCAGGCTCCATCATGTTGTATACTAGAGTGCCAAATGTAACATTTGGTTCCTTCATTTGATTTATCAAATCTCAAAAGAGAAATAAAAGGAAGTTTCATTTAATATGTGTTTTTCTCTGAAACTTGTGGCTACTCCGTCTGACTAATATGTGTTGTGGCGCCATGTGAGGGTAATGGTGAGCACAAGAGAAAACAGCAAGGCTAATCGCCATGATCAGTGAGAGAACAGTACAGACTGCATTGTATAATGACACGATTAACACCAAATGGGATTCCACAACCAAATCGTCCTCGAGATTAGAAGCACAAGCACAATCAAATCTGCACAGCTCGAAAGAGATGGTGGTAGACCTCGTCGACACTACTATTGCTTTGCGGAGATTTGGTATCTCTCTCACTGACACCAGGGACAAAGCAAAGCATCTACCAACCTCTAGCTTTAGTGATAACTGAGAGAAGATTCTAGTAAAACACAATTAGGGGAGCATCTAAACCTCGATGCCACTAGGAATCTCGATCTCATCCTAGGATGGTGACAGTAGCAGAATCAGATTGGTAGAACTAGAAGCAGAGAATGGCGACTGCTGCTGCGACGGAGAATGCGAATGTGGTGATGAGGAATGCGAAGTGGATCGCCCAGCTGCGCTTGAACTTGGCGAGGTAGCTCTCGGGCGGCTCCTGGTAGGGCACCTCGACGTCGGCGGCGGCCACGACGTCGCCGCCGGACTTGAGCATCCGGAGGCGGTCGGCGGCGAGCGCGAGGGTGAGCTTGTGGCAGCGGCGCTGGTAGCGGAAGCCGTTGAGGCAGCGGAGGTGGTGCGCGACGGCGGCGTAGAAGGCGAGGTGGGCCAGGGAGAGCAGCCCCGCGGGGGCCCACAGGTGGCGGCACTGGAGGCGCGCCGGAGGGGAGCCCGCGACGGCGGAGAGGACGAGCGCGAGGAAGACGAAGAAGGCCATGAACAGGCGCCACAGCTCCTGCTTCTGCGCGTCGGCGGCGCGCTTCTTCTCCACCGTCTTGTCGAAGTGGAGCTGCACCACCGTGCCCAGCGCCTGCGCCGCCGCCTCGCGCGTCACCACGTCCACCATTCCGGCTCCGGCGCCGGCGATGTAGGCCGCCTCACCCACCGCCATCGATTCCCCCATCCGCCCGCCGTAATGCAGATCCATTACTTGCCCGGAATGATGGCTGGCAGTTTGGATGCCAAGTGAAATGAAGCTCAAGGTGCCTGCTTTATTTACCTACATTTATTTTTATTGGAGCAAGCAATGGGAAGAGCTTGCTACTGTAAAAAACGAAATGCTGCAAAGGCCTGAAACTGGGGCCTTCTACCCCCAACTTGCAACATTGCATTTCTTTTTAAAAAAATTTACAGATCAAATAGGGCGCCTGGACAGAGAGGAGGCACGTGGTGTGAAGCATCTGTTTTGTGCCATCCCTTGTCCCTTTCTCACCGCCAAGGGCCTCTCCATCGGTTGTGTTTGTAGGTAACTTTACGGTGCCACGTACCTCTGCACGTTCTGCAAAACGGGTGCAGGTCTGGAGATATCTACCGAGTAAAGTCGAGCTATAATCAGGAGTGATGGGCTCCATATGTCCTTTCCTTCTCTCCACACTCACAATCTCGTCTGATTTTTGTCCAATCACATGTACTTTTAGTAGTATGCAAGCGCTCCTAGTTTTTGTGAGTAGCTGCATGCTCTGACACGATAACTTTAATAAAATAACGAGTGTGGAGGCCCTAATCCCCGGAAGTTAATCGCACTCTGTGCACGTGTACAGGACAGGCCTCTCCGGAGGATTCATTAGGCCCAACTCTACTCCACTCATCAGAAAGCCCAATTGCACAAGCCTCACATGCGGGCCCCATCCACACGACTGCATAAGCTCCCGTCGCGTCAGTACAGTACAGTCAGTCGTCTTCCCCAAACTGAACCGAAGTCGATCTCTCCGGCGGCGGGGCAACTTCCCTTCCAGCGAGAGCGAGCCACGCCCCATCCCTCTCGGTAAGGATCCCGGATCAGCTAGCTCCCGTTTTGTTTCGTGGGATCTTTCTTCTCTTTGTCGCGAGGGGATCCGATCTCTTCACTTTTTTTTTAAAAAAAACGGGACTGCCTCTCCCAATCCGTGTTCTTTGAGCTGCAGCGCTCTCAGGAAAATGAGTTTCTTCATCGGAATTTGTATCCCGCCCTTGTTTCTGTGCAAAGGGGTGTATCCCCAAACCCTTGTATAAAAAGATCTGACTCAATCACCTCTATTATAAAAAGATCGTTTCTTTTTCTTCTTTGTTGCGAAAAGCGTCTGTGTTCATGAAAAGATCCATGTTGGGCCTTCTCTTTGGAATTCTCTATGGAAGTACAAAACATTTGTCTGATTTGTGACTGCTCTCAACAGGACGATGAGTGAAGAGGATAAGACTGCTGCTGCTTCTGCTGCCGAGGAGCAGCCCAAGCGAACCCCTAAGCTCAATGAAAGGATCCTGTCTTCTCTATCCAGGAGATCCGTAGCTGCTCATCCGTGGCACGATCTTGAGATCGGTATGTACTGAATTTTTCATTTTCTAGCTTCGCTAACACTTTGATCCACTAAGCATATTCTTAATTAATTTGGTTGTGCAGGACCTGGAGCTCCTGCTGTGTTCAATGTTGTAAGTATCAGCTTCACCTTATTAGTGTTTCACAAGTTAGATATTTCTTGCTATGTGAAGTCAAACTTTTTGTCGCTTCCGAGGGATGAGGAGAGGGGGCGTGTGTATCTGTAACGCTGATTTCATAGTGCCACCAGTTCACACTGTTCATCTTTGCATCATAGAATGTTATCTCATTATCTTAACCAAATGGAGATATGTGAAACCACATCTGGATGCAATGTATAAGGTTGGTTTGGCTATCTAAACTAGCAACAGTAATATTGACTTTATTCCTTTGCAATGAGTTTCAAAGCCGTTAATCTGTTTGCTTAATTAGTTGAAGGCAACATTGTACATCCATTATCAAATTAGTCAAGACAAATCATGATCGTCTGGTGAGTCTTGAGCAGTGGGTATAATTAATCAAGTCGTGTGAGATGTGGATTGCGGTGTACTATATCCATACTAGAAACGGAACCACTGCCTTTATTCTTACAGTCCTTTGGAGCATGTTTAAATGCAGTTAATTTGTTTGCTTAATTAATGGAAGGCAACACGGTAGCCAAATCAATCTGTGCGCACCTAGCAGAGGACAAAGTGCGGTAGTACGGTCAGTGTTGAGTAGTGCACATGATATCACGTGAAATGTAGGTTGTACTATATATCCATATTAGAAACAGAACTACTGCTTTTATGCTTACAGACTTTACTCTTTATTCAAACTGGGTTAAAAAGATGTTTTTATACCAAATCAATTTGCGACCGACAATCTGTGCGCACCTAGCAGAGGACAAAGTGTGGTAGTACGGTCAGTGTTGCTTGGTTGTTGAAACATGGTCTACCAAATCAGTTGTAAAATAATTTTTTGCTTAACTAGAAGAAGGTCATGCTACTTGATTCTGTTGTTGCTTGGAATAAGTAGTATAATTAATTAAAGGTAGGTTGTATTTTATCCAAAATTAGAAACCAAGATAACAACTTCACTCTAACCAAGTTTGCTCTCACACTCGAACAGACTTTACCAAAACAGTTACTCCCTCCGTCCCATATTACTTGTCATCCTACACTCATCCAATTTTCCCAATTTACTTGACAGTCTCGCATCTCAATGCAACTTTCTCGATTTCCAATACACCTCTATCTCTATCTCTCTCCTCCTAGTTTCCTGTGCAACTACCTTTTTCACTTCTCCTAGATTCCTGTGCCCAGAGCTAGAATGACAAGTAAATTGGGACAGAGGGAGTATCACATAAATTTAAGCCTCGCTAGTTATCATGTTGAACGGTCAGTATAGTTAATTCTGTTGTGTAAAAAGTGGATTGGATGCTATCCAAAACTAGAAGGCTGCACATGACCATGCCAAAGCGTGAAAAGGTTATTTATCTCAGCTGTTGAAAATCAAATTTTGCTAGCAGAACTCTCTGAATTGTGCTGATAGTGTTGCCAGTCAGCGTAATTTACTGTCACATAAAAGGTGGCTTGAACTCTCTGAACTAGAAACAGTACCACTGCCATGGTAGGAACCGATGCCGGCCTTTGATTTCCCTGTTTTATAACCATTCAATAATTTGTCCATCACGAGTTAAATGGAGGCAGCATTATTGCAGCCGCAAAAGGAAGATTTCACCATTCAGATTCATTGATAGGAGGAGGTTAGACAAGAGGATGAAAAATTTGTAGCACTGCCTTAATTTAAAGCTGTCCTATTCCCGTGCCACGATTTGCATTCCTTACCATTTAAATGATTCCTGTAAAACATCATGTTACATTAGTCTGTTGTTAACAGTTTACTTGTTGGTAATTAATAAAACTATCAAGTTATTTTGATTACGATGCTTAAGATGATATTTGGTTCCAGACAGGATCACATCACAATGATTTTCATACATTACTATGCAGGTTGTTGAGATCACGAAGGGAAGCAAAGTTAAATATGAGCTAGATAAGAAAACTGGATTGATTAAGGTATATATTCCATTCTTAATGGTGGCTTGCATCTTGATCATCTCTTTCTATCTCATGCATGTGTGTTTAGGTATCTATGGTCCTGTGTATTACACTCTATTGCCTACTGTGTCATGCATCTAATCTAGTGTTATACTAGTTGCTCATGTGCCCACCCCAGCCTAAGGCCATGTTTGGTTCGTTGGATATGCATGGATCTTGTCATCCATATCCAATCAACATATTGGATCGTCCTATTCAACACTTATCCAACTAACCGAACAAGAAATGGGATTATCATATCCAAAACTCATCCAATCAACTGAATAAAAATTAGCTTGACTCTAATAGACCAGAAAAACAATTTGGATTGCCCAGTACCTAGAAACATGAATGGAGCAACCCCATCCAATTATGCCCTCCAACAAACGCACCCTGCCACACTCCACCCAGGTAAACATTGAAATAAACTCTGTATGTCAAAAGCAACATAGCTTAATTGACATTTATATATTTATAATATACTTGTGTAAGAAAGGCCAAGCACCCACCATCATATTATTATTTATCTTTCTTACTATGATAGATAATTTACCCAGCTGATTCATATCTGCACTAGAGGCGTAACGGGTAAGAGTTTGTTTTGCTATTCTTTTCTGACATCAGATTGTACTTTGTTTATTGTGCTATTATTGGGCAGGTTGACCGAGTCTTGTACTCATCAGTTGTATACCCTCACAACTATGGTTTCATTCCAAGGACTCTTTGTGAAGACAATGACCCAATGGATGTTTTGGTCCTGATGCAGGTCAGCAGATCTCACTATCCCACTTCTGCGTCATCTTGTTACATTTGGAAAGAATGTTGTGTCCAAATAGCATATATTTTGTTCTCTAGCAGTCACATTATCAATTCCAGTTATCATAATTGAGTTATTTGATAATGTACAAACAGTGTTATCTTGTGATGATCTTTGTTTTGGTCCTGCAGGAGCCTGTTATTCCTGGTTCCTTCCTCAGAGCAAGGGCGATTGGTCTGATGCCCATGATTGACCAGGTATTTCATCTATTATTTTCTTGTTACATGCTGTATTGTGTTTGTGAATCAAAGATATGTACCTGTAATAATTGGTAAAAGATATGTACCAGGTATTTCATCTATTATTTTCTTGTTACATGCTGTATTGTGTTTGTGAATCAAAGATATGTACCTGTAATAATTGGTAAAAGCGGGAAGGGTTGAATAACTCTGTTTCAGCCTTCATCTAACCAGTGGTAGCGGTTCAATTTTGTCAGGGTGAAAAGGATGACAAGATTATAGCAGTATGTGCTGATGATCCTGAATACCGTAACTACAGTGATATTAGTGAGCTGTCTCCTCACCGTCTGCAAGAGATCAAGCGTTTCTTCGAGGATTGTATCCTGCAATAATTCATCTATTATTTTCCTGTTGCATGCTGTATTGTATTTGCGTATCACAGATATATTTGTTATCATCCTTAGCTGTTATCTTTTAGACAAGAAAAACGAGAACAAAGAGGTTGCTGTTGATGCCTTCTTGCCTGCTACCACTGCTCGTGAGGCAATTCAATACTCCATGTGAGCTAATTTGGATACTAAAAAGTTTAAAACTTTCCTTAAATGCTTTAGAACTTGCATTATTAACATATATATTTTTATTTGATTGCAGGGACCTGTACGCACAGTATATTTTGCAAAGCTTGAGGCAATAGAACGCCAGCAAGTTTCTTATTAGTTGTGGTGAATTGCAAGTGGAACTTGAGATTGTATGCGGTGTTCGGAATTGTAAACGATCACCTTGCCATGAATTTTTATGAATAAGCAGAACCTGTCGTGGAGTGGCTTTCCTTCTAGTAGTATCTTCTGTGGTTCTACATTTTCGAAAACATGCAACAGATTTATTCGGGCCACAAAGTTTCTTCAATGCATAGTACCAAGTGTATTTGTTGAGTGAAACATATGACAGTTTTATGACATGATAAGGAATTAAAATAGAATAAATGCATATCTAGCACTAGGTGCAAAGTTGCTTGGCATTTTTTTTTTGCTAGAAAAATGATCACAATGGATAAAGAGATTATATTGGAAACAACCAGTGTCATGCATTAGAGGCAAGTTCTATGGGAATACCACCTTCTACTAATGCTAGTTCACAAAAGGAAATTGTTGTAGAGCTAACCTAAATGTTCAACTCTGTTTCGACTGGATGAATATATGACAATCAAGTGTTTTAAATTTCTAAATGATGATATATAGTTTCTATAATAGCTTGAGTTGTACATGAGTAGGACAATCGAGTTGGACCTATAGCGGTACTCTGCACAAAAAGTTGAGTGTGGAGAGGTGCTTGAACCGGTAGTAGAAGATGAAGACCATGACAAATCGCTGTCAATCGGCACCCACCTAAGCAATATAAAATTGTATTTATAGGGCACATTTAACAAGTTTAGGAGTAGGAGCAGATATAACATGAAGCAATTCTTGCATAATCGTCACGTATAGAGAGTAGTTTCCTTAAATGGGTAAAAATAAAAAGAAACAGCCTCCTTATAAAGAAGTGGTCGACCAAGAAACCATAAGTTTATTATGGGACTAATTGGACCAATGCGGGATCAACGTTGACGCCTGCTGTCACCTTGCATCGGAGATAACGGAGGTAGCTGCTGACAAGGATGGAGATTCCAATGACATGCTAATACTTTTTTTTTTGGAATGTAATGACATGTTAATAGTAACACTCTTCCAACCCGTGGCGGAGCTAGGGGACGAGCACAGACCTGCACCCCCCCCCCACCCCACCCCACCAAGTAGCTTGTACATGAAAATTCACCATATAATTTCAGGAAAAAATATTTTTGGCCCCTCTCATGCTACTAATTTTTACACTTCAACCCCCTTCAATGTTGATTCCCGCCTCCGCCCCTTCCAACCGGGCCAACACGACTAGGACTACACCAATGAATCCAGTATGTGCGTCCATTTTTTTTGGGATAATTGTATTTCTACCAGTGGTTCTAATCTGAATTATGATTTTATCCCCCATTTTTAAACGTTGTGATTTTATCCTTGTAATTTCAAAACGAATGATAAAATCACAAAGTTTAAGAACGAAGAATAAAAGCACAAGGGACATTGAATCAAGGGTAAAAACGCAATAGTCCCCCCCCCCTTTTTTTTCCTCTTTCCTTCTCCTTTTGTGAGTAATGTGAAAAGCAGTTGTGCTTGATATAGTGCAACCACTCTTTCCAAGTATTATGTTGCGGATTATATGAAGAACCAGGGTAAAATCACAAAGTTTGATAAACGAAGGATAAAATCACAACTGGACATTGAACCAAGGGTAAAAACGCAATAGCCCCCCCCCCCTCTTCTTTTTCCTCCTTCCTCTTTCCATTTGTGAATGATGTGAAAAACGGTTGTGCTCGGTATAGTGTACTACTCTTTCCAAATATTATGTTACGGATAATATGAAGAACCACAATGCTATTCAGAGCAATACTGATTTAGCTACTAGAACCTCTATATTAGTTTTCCCTGTTGTGACAGTGACTCGAATGCTCTTAGAGGCTCTTAATACGACTTCTCTAGCGGATCTCTTTCGGAAACACATTATAAGTGTAAAGAACCTTAAAAACATTATGTTAGATCTTGTTGGACCGGTTTAATCTTAGAAGAAAGAAAGGTCTAATAGAAGTTGTATTCTAGCCCAACTTAGTCCTTTCTTTTCTTACAAGATTTCATTTGCATATGGCTATGGCATTCTCATTTTTTTATGAACCATATAATAAAAAATAAACAAAAAAGATTGATGTACTTTTCTTACCTATAAAATATGTTAGTAAAATTAGAATGTTGTATTTTCCTTATTGATCCCACTTTTCAGAGGTAAGTGAGCAACTAATAAGTCTTGATAGAAAAAAATTATTTATTTATTTTTTACATCAAACCAGTTTTTCAGCAAGGTAGATCCGAACAAATTCATCCCTACCATTTATGGCCCCGGTTGGCTAATATTGATTTGACTGCACCTACAACTATTGTACCCAACAAGACATATACACAACATCTAGCAAAGCAAACAATTGCAGCCAGTAGTCACAACAATCTCAAACAATCACATCCTATATGACCCTATATAAATGCTACGGAACATTGGCGATATTATATTTTCCATGTAACTGAGTAAATGAAAAAGGATAAATATCTCTATCATTCATTGAATATACTCCTTTGTTCTCTTTTTGTTGTTGTTCGGACGAAGTTTTTAGTTCAAGTTTGCATTGATTTGCTTGTCCAACGACAAGAGAAAAAAAGGAATGGAGGGAGTAACATGCTTGATGAAAAGTGTGTGTTCTACATTTTGATGTACATGTATCTATAACAAGCATGTAACTCTAGAGTGATACACCCTAATAATCAATTCATAATATATGTTGTATGTTAAGTCCTGGTGAAGTTATCTTCATGAGGTCGACCAACCTGATGGAAACGCATGCGCAATAAACCTGCCCAAATTTTGTCATATGAACTCCACTAGAGCTTCCATCCACCGTATCTTGTATCTATCCCAGAATCAATCAATTGAATGAAAGCAAGCAATGCCCTTCTTCAAAGTCCCTCATTGTATTACTCAAGCGAAGAGGCTCAAGTAAATTTCATCGCCATCAAAGGGAGTTGCACTATCCTTGTGGTTCAATCAATTAAGAGAAGATGTGTGGTCCTAATAACCATGTATGGCTTCATGTGCTCCCCCCCTTCCCATGCAAATCAACCTTAATCCACCATGTAATGTGTTGCTAAACTTTGATCTATGCAATGGCCCCTGCTGCAACTTTTGTTTCGGTTCTTGCAATGGCCTTGGCCCCTTCTGATTTCTAATTCAAGCTTCATCATTGGAAAGGAGACAACCGACATCATGCTTTTATTTACCTCTCATGCAAAATATTATTGATAATACTTTCCTCTAATTTCTTATCCTTCCCAACTGTTGGATCATCATGATGATGGCTAGCAATACATCTCCAACCAGCTCAGCCTAGGCTAGCTAGAGTTGACTTTCCATCATTACTACAATGCATAGCGTGACATTTCCCATGCCATCACCGCGATGCTAGCTATAGCTAAGTTTCCAAGTTCCACGGGTTTAGGAAAAAAATTGCCATCTATTTTTTACCATGAAAATATTGGTAAATATGAGTACAAATATATTTTCATAGTTAGCACTTATTTAATAGTTAGCCAACAACCAGGTAAGCATGAATAAATGCATCCCTATTAGGCCAGGTAAGGCTATGTAATATATAGCAATGATCCCAACGGTACTATATATATCCCCCTTCTTTTCACGGTTGATCCCTCCAACGACGGCGGTGCCTAAACACCCAGTTCCCTCCCAGGTCATCCGAACACTATAGAATCTCCTTTCCATTAGATCTAATCCTTGGTTTTCACCCAATTCCCAAACCAAGGTTGCTCAAGGCATGTCGTCACCAAGGAGAAAGGGAAAGTTGGACCTTGGTTTGCACCTTTCCTCTGGTGAAATCCATACAAAAGAAGCACCAACATGTGGCATGGAGCAAAACGGAGGGACACAACAAGCTTCACCATGGTTGAACTCGTCTTTAGATATAATAGGTAATTGCACCTCCATTGCTTCAAGTTGAATGTACCTTGATATTTAGTTGATATGAAAATAATATTCATGATGGCAATGGCAAAGTCAATATGACTAAAAACATGTTGCCTAAATTCTTGCTCTTAGGGGAAGTTCTAGCGATTGAGTTTACTATGGAATTGAGTTATATAAGTGGATAGAAAAAATTGTGAATCCAAAGATTGAATTATTTCAAACATAGTAAAGGTTTATAAGAAGTAGATTTATTTATGTGTTTGACCGGCATTGGTGTCACTTGACACCACTCCAAACATGTTGGGTCTACTCGTGTTTGCATATTTGAGTCACAGAACATAGAGAAAAATCATGCATTTTCTAGAGTGTTTATATTTGTCGTAGGAAATGAAAGAAAAGATGATATAGGAATGTGTTATGCTCAATAAGGGTACATGAAAAGAGTGACCGACCAATCTAGACATACGGTTCCTCCAAAAATATAAAATGGTTTTCAAACCTTGAAGAAGTGAAAAAAAAACCCAACAATATGAATTCTTTTGAGCCCTAGAGGGCGCGGCTTACTGATTATGGGTAATAATTTCCAGCTTAACCTTCATCGGGAAAATTATCACAAAAAAACCTTCATCGGGAAAAAGAAATGAAGGATCCAAAGTTATTTTCCTGGATGAAAAATTTAGATCCAACTAGCCTAGTACCCCGTGGCATCGAATTCCCCTTAGGTTAGGTACTTAGGTGTTGGATCCAATGGAAGTGAGGTTTTCATGTGTTGTCGGAACTGCTACAGCAATATATGAATGTGGTTTGCTCTAGCTGCATGTTCATTTGCATTGTTTAATTTAATGGCAGGGATTTTGTTGCTTACGGGAGGTAAAATAAAGCAAGACTCCAGGCTATATATATGTATTATTACTGCATACTAGTATTGATCATGTATACATTCGTGCAGGGCCACAAGGAAGCATGGATTTCTCAGCTGCACAGCCAGTGGGCATGGCTTCAGAGAGCATGACCAGTGCTCGTTACTGCTTGGCTCCTCCCAAGCTTGATCCTCTGCAGCTGACTATTGGTCCAAATGTGCCCGACATCAACCTAAACCTGCTGCCTACTACAGAGAGGCAGGCAGCCCCCGTCTTTGGCAAGACTTGGTTGGGCATGAAAACTGCTGCCAACCAACTTGAGCGTCGTACAGGTACAGCGCATCGTGTGGGAAGAAAGGATCCTCAGTTCGGGCCCTTCATCCTGGAGTCGTCGGAGGTGGCCAGGGAGTACGCCGAGAGGCAGAGGGAAGCAGCAGAAGCCAACAACAAGAGGACGGTGGTGGGAGAAGAGCTGCATGCTGGCCCTGTCAAGCGCAAGCACCGTTACATATGGCTTGCCAAGACAGTAATAATCTAATTGAATTTTCATCCCTGCAAATTATTTATTAGATCGAGGAGTAGCTAGATAACTAGATTAACGGGAATTATGCTTGCAGGTGACGAACATTAACGAGAAGATCGAGCAGCTGAAGAAGGAGGCCCTTGTTGGCGACCCAGCTGAAAGGAGATCGCTTCAGGTGATAGAAGCAGAGATTGATGCGCTGCAAGCTAAGAAGGATCAAGTCCATGCAAGAGTGTCTGGTCAGGGAAGCAGCAAGAGTGCTCCTCCTCCTCCCTCCGGAAACTAATCAAGGAGGGCTAGCGTCGTCGTCTTGTTATTGTTGTGTCAGATTGTTATAGTGACGTGCGCTGGACGTCGTTTTTTTTTATCTCAACTCTTTTATTGTTGGTTTTGTTATTGAACTGAAATATATACTGCTTTGGGTATTATTCATCTGGTGTGACGATGTGTTTTATATAGTTTCATAATATATATTTTCTGCACTCTTAAAAAACTTTTGGGATTTTCTTCTCGTTCAAACGCAAAGATATTAGTGCAGAGGCGGTCCAGGCCAGATACAAAAGATATTGGTGGCCGCTCGGATCAGAAAGGCAGAGGCAGAGAAGGGGTATATCTAACAATAAATCAAAACATAAAAAAATACTACACTATTTATAGTTTTTTAATGAGATGAATGGTCAAACATAATTACTACTTATATTTTAGGATGAAGATAGTAGTAATACTATACCAATCATGAGCAGTGCGGAGCGGCTGGGTGGCACACGACAACATGATTGTTTATTATTAGGCTACCAGGGAGAGCCTCAGAAAGGTTAGTTTTGTCAATATCATCTTTGTCAGCACTCACTCACTCACTCACTCACTCAGTCACCTGAAATATATTAGTAGCAGCGCATCTGAACACCTGAACGAAAGAAAAAACATTGCCCTGCAACCTGCATGCAAGAACAATAATGGATAGAACACCAAGTTGCTTGTCCTTATTAGTTTGTGCTGATCTGCCTGGCTGGCTCTTGTGTTAGAGCTACCAGGCAGTAGTGGTGATGAGATTACATCCACGATCGATGAGCTATATATATAGAGAGAGAGAGAAAGAGAGAGAGAGAATTATTACTACATGAAGATCGAAGACATAGTAGCAAAGAAAAATAACAAGTAGGGGAAGATATATAGCTAGCGAGCGTGCACCATGTATGGTTAGTAGATGCACGCTGTACGCAAGCAGCTGCTGATGCAGCACACGAAAAGCGTGATCATTTTAGATGCCTGTGGCTCTGAAGAGCCTCATGAAGCCGAAGGTGACGCTCATGGCGGCCCATCCTCCGACGACCACTCTCGCGCAGGACCTGGCCATCGGAGCCCTGCCCAGCACCGCCCCGACGCATCCGAAGACGGCGAGCGTGGCGCTGGCCACCGCGATGACGACGCCGATCCGCAGCCTGTAGTTGGTGATGAAGCCGGCGGCGAGCAGCGGCAGGATGGCGCCCACGGAGAAGGCCAGCGCCGACGCGGCGGCGGCCTGGACGGGGCTGGGCAGGCCCTTCTCCTCGTCGCCGCCGCGCTTGCCGTCGCGCTCGAGCTGCGCGATCTCGACGTCGCGCTGGGAGCAGACGGAGACGAACTCGCCGATGGCCATGCTGCATGCTCCGGCGAGCAGGCCGGCGAACCCGGAGATGACCATGGCGCGCACGTCGGCCTTGACGGCGCCCACGCCGAGCATCAGCGACGCCGTCGACACCAGGCCGTCGTTGGCGCCGAGCACCGCCGCACGGAGCCAGTTGGCGCGCTGCCCAAGGTCATCTTCTTCAACACCACCAATCACCATGCCCCTCGGGTTCTCCGCGTCGGCAAGCTTGCCGTCCACGCCGCCGCCGTTCATCATCATCGTCTAATTACTCTTGTTAAATTAACAGTAGCAACCTAGCTAGCTAGCAGATCGGTGGATCGGATGATGGCCGCTGGCTAGCTAGCTATTTAAGAAGAAGAAGGCAGCAGTATAGTACAAGGAGGCAGTGTGGCGGACACACGCTAGCTTGTGCCCCCGTTTTATAGAAGGCCTTCTCTCTTCTCTGTATTACTACTAGTTTTTGATGCGTGCTGCCAACTCCCCCTCTCTCCCTCTCTCTCTTGTGCTGCTTTTTTTTTTTTTTGGACGGAGTCACTCTCTTCTGCTGCTCGGTAGCTCACATGAGAGAGTCGTGAGTGCGGGTTCCACTCCATCATCCACTGCTTCTTTAGTGGAAAAGCTGGCCTCTTTTTGCTCCCTCTCTCCGGCCGGTTTCCGGTATCGCAAGGTGGCATGGCCATCGACACCCCCAACATTAAAAGCAACCATTTGTGCTCGCCGATTGTATTATTGTATATATGCGCAATCCACCACAACCATGGACTAGAAAAGCTACCTCTCCTATAGCCAGCCATCTTTTTTTTTTTTTTTGACATATGATCCAGCTTGCTTGCTTGCGATTCACAATTCAACCAAAAGTCTAAATTTGGAAAGTGTATGCCTTTTTTTCCTTTCTTTTCTTCGAAGAACACGGAACAGATACAAACACTCATCTCATCGTGATGTGACCTTTTTTCTAACTATAGAACTATATCAAACCGGTACGCTTCAAATTATCATTTCAAGTTACTTATTATTACCTCTTGGCTATATAGGCCCATACATCGTTAATTACCGACAAGAAATCATTTGTCCATAACTAATTTGTGATGCATGCCATGCATAACACACCATCAAGGTACCGATCGAACGACCAGTTCTTCTTAGTCTTTTCCCTTTCCCAAAGAAGATTGGCATCCCTTGTCGCTAGCAAGCCACAAGAATAATAGTGCTAAGTAAGATTGCACTAGCTAGCAACCTAGCTGGGGGAGACGTCAAGGACTGAAGAATCAACCTCAAGAATATTTGTGGACGTGGCGGACTTGCAGTTTAATTATTTCACTGCTAACCTTTTTTCTTTTTTTGGTCTAGCTATATATATATAATAAAGCAAGTAATAACACTCAGCCTGTACTGTATAATTTCCTTTTCTTCTTTTGATTGACACGGGGCTCGTCACTTTATTCAGAACATTTATGCTTGGAATTAATTGCAGCTTCGATATCAGCTATCTATCTGCTCGGAATGGCATCTAGATAGCCATGCGCATCCATCGTTATGGCTTGTCAAGAACCCAATTACTCGGTCTGTAGATGATGCATAAGCAGAGTGCACATGGTCCCAATGCAATCAAGCAGCAGAGAATAATGAAAAAAGGAAATGAAGACCATGCATATAGCGGTGCAGCAGCAGCAAACTTCATGCTGCTCGCTCGATCGTGTGGAGACTGTTTCCTTTTTGTTTCTTTCGCAATTTTAAATTTAAAAGGAAGAAATAAAGGGCTTTAATTTGAGCAGACAGGAACTTTCAAGGGACGATGACAATGCAATGGGCACGAACAGCAGAATCAAGCTAAAAAGGCAAGGCGAGTTCTTGCCGCGATCGATGGGTCGTGAGAAAAGTAGGTCAACAAATCTATTAGGTTGCTGGATATATCGGGAGATCGATGATGATGATGATACGATCTCCATGATCCATGGCCAACAAGGAGGGTGGCGGCATGCTGCATGCAGCCCAGCCAGCAGCAGCAGCAGCAAGGAACTGAGTGACTGCTGAATCGGCAGGCATCAACGAGCTGCCCTTCTCTGTGAATTCCACACTCTTGCAAAGAATACTGTTATTAATTAGGGAGTAAATAAATACAATTAAAAATGGGAGGGGAGTGGGGGATAAGCACGCGCTCCACACGAAAGCCACCACTCTAATCTTTCTTTATCTTATCGTCTCCTCTTTTCTTTTCTTTTTTTTCTTATTTCTTTGCTTATGTTGCAGCTGCCTTTACACAGATCGCTTTCCTCATAGTCATAGGAGGGTAAAACTCCTTGCTCCGCCATACTTTTTTTTTGAACAATGATCTCCTATCCTTTTGGTACCAAACATTTTACCCCTTGGGAGCCCCAAGCAGCCAGTCAACCAGTTCATCAGTTGCTGTCCCTTTTTTTTTTCGGGGGTTCCTATACATTTGTTCTTCACCAACAATCACCATTACAAATGCATGCATGTAATGTGACAGGTTGTTGTTCTATCCATCACTGCAAAGGCCCAACAATCCTTCTCATTTTTTGGTGAACAAAGGCAGGAGCATATATTGCCATCCGTTAATATAGAACAAAGGCATGGCAGTGTTGCCTATAGAGTTCCCCATGCACCTGCCGGATTTGTAACAAAGATGCCGGGGGATATTCTCCAGATCCGTGAAAAGGAGAGGAAAAGCACCAGCAAAGTGGAAACCGCCAGACGAAGGGTCTATGAAGATTAACACTAATGCAGCTTTTGAATAATTTCTGTAATTGAGCGAGTCTTGGGCTCCATAATTTGGGTGAAAGACGCAGAAAATTCTGTTCCATAAGCCCAGTAATGGCGGAACACTTGCCAATAATTATCTTCGTATTCGAATTCTTTTTTCTTTGAGTCATTCGTATTCGAATTCTTGACATTCCGACAGGTGAGTTGAATTAGTTTTGAACTAGACTTATACTGGACATGAATAAAAAGAAATGTAGCCCACGGGCCATCGATAAAGAAAGCCCACGGACCTCCCGAACGAGAGCCACCAGCCCGGCTGTGTCTCCCTGTCACGTGGCCCCTACTCCTCCCAGTCGGCGCGTATATTTTAACACAAGAATATCTCTACCCACCGCTGCGGACAGCTGGGTCCTCGACCGCATTCTCGCCCCACTTGGCAGGCAAAGTGACCTGCACGCCACCCACCTTTTTTTTTTCGTCTACCATTCCTTCCGCCTCTACACTAAGAAAGTTTTCTCTCTCTGACACTATAGGCCCGCTCTACCGGACCCGCATGTCACTGTTACAAGAGTAAAGGACTAATAGGTAGCGGGCACCTTTTTGACGTAACGGCTCCGGGTCAGACGAGCACCACCGGCGACTACGCTTGTAAGTCACTGACATGCGGGCCGACGAATGGACCGAGGCTGCGGGACCCAGGAGCATAGACTGGATCGGGGGCGAGCGGATCTACGAACTGGTAGGTGGAGCCAGGCAGACGGAAATGTCGGAAACAACCCCGACGATTCTAAAATTCCCACCGCAACTGGAGTCGTCTTCTTCTTCGCTCATCCCTCATCTGGAATCGGAGTTGTTCCCCACCCATCCGCCATGGACTCGGACGACCCCGCCGCCGACGCCTCCCCGACGCCCCCGATCCACCACCTGCCGCCGGACGCGCTCAACAACGTCCTGCTCCGCCTCCACCTGCGCGACGCCGTCGTCTGCCGACCCGTCTCGCGCCTCTTCCACGAGGCCCTCTCCGCCCAGTTCCTCGCGCTGCTCCCCACCCTGCGCCTGCTACTCCTCCGCCACCCTCGCCCCGACGGCGGCGGCTGCCTCCACGCCTTCGATCCGGACCGCCGACACTGGCTGCGCCTTCCCTTCACTCACTTCCTCCCCTACCACTCCTTCTCCCCCGTCGCCTCCTCCACCTCCCTCCTCTACCTCTGGGTAGAGACCTCGCCTCCGGCCCTCCCTTCCGCCTCTTCCTCCTCCTCGCCCGCCCACCCGCCCAAATCGCTCGCGGTATGCAACCCCTTCGCTGCCACCTACCGCCTCCTGCCCCCGCTCGGATCCGCATGGGCGCGCCACGGCACCGTCCTCGCTGGCCCCGGCGGCACCGTGCTCGTCCTCACCGAGCTCGCCGCGCTCTCCTACACCCCGGCCGGATCCGCCAAGTGGATGAAGCATCCCCTCTCCCTGCCCTCCAAGCCGCGGAGCCCCATACTGGCCTCCGCTGCCGCCGCCGTCTTCGCGCTCTGCGATGTCGGCACCCCGTGGCGGAGCCAGTGGAAGCTCTTCTCCTGCCCGCTTGCCATGCTCACTGGCGGCTGGGCGCCCGTCGAGCGCGCCGCCTGGGGCGACGTCTTCGAGATCCTCAAGCGCCCCCGCCTTCTTGCGGGGGCAGGCGGCCGCCGCGTCCTTATGATCGGCGGCCTCAGGTCCTCCTTCGCCATGGATGCTCCGTGCTCCACCGTGCTCATCCTCCGCCTAGATCTCACCACCATGGAGTGGGACGAGGCTGGCCGCATGCCGGCTAATATGTACCGTTGCTTCACCGGCCTCTGCGAGGCTGCTGCACAGGGCAACGCCATGCCAGCCGTCCCTGCCGGTGGCAACAATAAGGTCAAGGTCTTTGGCGGAGACGGCAAAGTCTGGTTCGCCGGAAAACGAGTTCGTGGCAAGCTTGCCATGTGGGAGGAGGATGAGGCTGGGACCAGCGGTGGCAAGTGGGACTGGGTGGACGGTGTTCCTGGCTACAGCGATGGTGTTTACCGCGGCTTTGTCTTCGATGGTGGCTTCACAGCAATTCCTTGATGCTCATGGAATTTGTATCCTGGTCAGTCTGTTGTGTGACCAAATGAGCTCAATTAAAGCCTTCCTCCTTTTTGTTTTTCATTTTCAACTTGGACATCTATATCTGTTGCATGCATTGGGACTGGTGTACCCTCAATATTTGCTTACAATGTTTACCGCGATTAGAACCTCTAATTGTTGTACTACTTGATTAATGGGACTTTTTCTACTTTATCATCTATTTCGGACAGTACAACTCTTTAGGACAGTTCATCGCCTGCTAAATGAAAGTGAAATGTTTCTTTGACAGGATCAAAATGTTAGCATATCTCAATTATTCTGCTTGTTCTATGCATGGGTGGTCACATTGTAATACATCAATATCTTATTAGTTGTTTGCATCAAAGCAGTTACCACAGGGTTGCCCCTTTTAGCGGTTACCTGTTCTGCAAGTAGGCGCCCTAATTTCCATTGTTGCTTAAGTTATGACTTGTGAGTTACTGGTTGTCAGTGGTGTTGGTACTTACTTGAGGTGTTGGCCAGCACTTGTTTGCACAATGTGGAGTATTGTCACACTGAATCCTTCCATGTTAGTTCTTCATTTGATGTTTACTTTGTTTGAGCTCCAACTGTGTGCTATTTTTTTTATCATTTGCTTAGGCTGTTGATTACTTGTTATAAGCTGGTTATTTTGGAAGTACTAACATAAGTTGGGTGCCACAGCACAAATAGAACAGGAAGTTCTAGAAAAGCGAGATAGGGTTGTTGGTTGAGCCAACTGCATCCCTAGATACAGTGACAGATCCATAATTCCATATACTGGGTATTGGGTGATAAGTGCCTGAATGAAAAATTGTGTTTGCACATATGTTTTTAAATTTCACAATGAGAGTTTGCACCTATCAAAAGCAATTAATGAAGTGGCTGCAGTAGACATGATTTCTGGGTCAACCTTTCAGCACAAGCTATTTTCTGTGCTATTTTTCGTATTGTGCTGATCTCTCTAGTTTCATTTCTGTGCTGTTTTCTGTATTGTGCTGTTGGCAAGTTATATTTCCAAACTAAATTGTAAACAAGGCCCATATACAAAAGTTGGATTGTGGTACTGTGTTGCACGCTGAATTTGTAAATTTGTAGTGGGATGCATTTACTGCTAATAATTTAAGCATAGACGCATAAAACCGTTACCTGAATTGTATTTCTTGTTTAGTCAACAATTGACAGGTGTAATGTGTGAGTGCGAAGCACCTTATTTGACACTAGCTTTTAGCTACTGCTTGAAGGTTTGAATTGAAGTGGCTGCAGTAGACATGTTTTGACTTGCATATTGATCTTTTTATTTTCTAGCACCCTTTGAACTACTGTTTGGTTCAGCTTGATTTTCAGACTTAATCTAGTAAACAAGATTGTTAAGTCATATATTTCCATTTATTTGAAGATGGGATGTGCTTGAGAAATGCCACCTCTGTATTATCCCACCTGGTGCCAAGGTTTTAAAGAAATATTAGAAAAAAGCTTTTGTGTTCATTTTGATCTGTGAGGTAAACATATTGGTGGAAGGAATGGAAACTACATCTGCTAAACGCTTGTCTCAAACATCTTGTACTTTTGACATAAATGTTGACTGATTGTAAATTTGAAGCATTTGCATCAGTGGCCACAATAGGGCTTTTGTTTCTTTCGTGCTTCCTATCCATAATTCAGTGGACGTTTCCCATAGGAGTTTTCGGAGAGTTCAAGAAGTTGGGAGTTGTGTTACTATGTGAGCCCATGGGCCCCAAGCTAAGATGTAACGTTGCTCTATCTCTTCTTGTTGTCTCATGGGCTCCAAGCTAAATAGCTAATGGTCAGTTCTGTTTGAATATGTCATTCTTAACAACTCTTACAGAATGAATTAGTATATGGGATTATGAGAAAACAAGAATGTCAAGTGTGCGCTCTTAACAATGTATCACTAAAGGTTGTCTAGTTATGGCCTCATCCGTGCACTAATATACTGATACGATGAAAACAAGTCATCCTAGTTGACTAGTGTGTTTTATTTTTAATGAAGTGAATATCCAGCACAGTACTGTTGCATTATTTTGAGTTTAGTGGATTGGAAACATGGGCAATTCGATTGATTAAGAAGTCACCTGTTGATTCGTATGTGTTTGATGTCATTGTATGTTTTGTGCGCCACTCCACTATTGTGTGTGGATTGTTTATGCGTCTGGTCCGCATGATCAGGAAGGACATACAACTGATGAGTCGCTCCGTTTTACTTTTACTCTCGTATAATTAGGATGTTTGTTCTAACATCAATTTAAAACAGGAATATGGAGGGAACGATGTTTACTGGCATTTTGGTCTGCTTTTCTGTGTGAAACTTTTTTTGTTAATGTGTATTGTTCATTGTTGAAGCAATTCATCTCATCCTATGCCCTCCGTGGTAAACTCTTGAGTCTGGTCGTCTGGATAAGGGCGTGCAGATGGTGCAAAAGCAGAAGAGTGGAAGGAGTACGTCAACATATACTAATAATCGAAATGACTTGGCAGCGGATTCTTTCTGATCAGCAGATGACGTGTGATTTGCCCACTTGATTCCGTATGCCTCTTACCTAATCCTGGATTGGAAGGAGCTTATTGCCTTTAGAGTCTGGCAGCGAGTCAAGGCTGGCAATGATAACCCATTAGCTCAAACTCAATTTTTCATAGCTCAGTTAGTCACGACAGCTGTTTAGCTTGGAGGAAGTGATACTGTTTTCCCGTCGGTTGTGATAACACTTAACACGAAAGCTGGGAACTTTTTCCGCGGCGCGCCCGCATTGATTCTCAAGAGCCAGCAAGATGAGTTTTGTAAGCAGAGCAGAGTGGAATGCAACGTGTTCCAACTCAACTGAAAGTCTAGGGTAGTTTCCCCTTTTGCTTTCACCGAAATTGTTTGCGCATTCCAGTCCAACCTGGAAATGGCGATGGAGTACTTTGCGGTCGCTTTGGTTTGTATCGTCAATGATGAAGAAGAAGAAGAAAAATCGAAGTCAGCGTCAGCGATAGCTTTTATAAACTACAGGAGCAGTCGGTGGCACGACATGCCAAATTACTACTACAACTTGATGTTATCTTACGTGGCACAGTAGTGCAAAGTTTACGCAGGTGCGGACACTTAATAATTTCTACTAATCCACTAGCCACTGGGAAGGATTAGATCAAAACGGGGAGGTTGCTTGCCGTCTCTGATTGGCCCCACAACGTGAAGGAAGAGCAATGTCAAGGCAAGCGTGGAGAGTGACGCACGCCAGATTCCTGATTCTCCTCCGGTCCTGAGTCGCGCGATGCCAATTGGCAAAGTTGGATATATATTTTTTTTCCCCATCATATTGCTCCTTGCTTCTTGTTGGCTGGAATAGATGGAAGGACTTGCAGGCAGAGCCCGATGTCGTACATCGACGGGGACGCTTGTGCGGGCTGCAGGAACGTGTTCCACACGTAGGGACGACAATCACTCGAGCACGTCAGATCGAAAATTGAATCTTGGATGAGGTCAAGCGTGGAATCTCGGATCCACTCGCTCGGAATCTGCACAATAGGATTTGGCCTTTGCTGTCTCCTCCTGCTGCTGCAAAAAAAAAAAAAAGAGAGAGAACGGTGATATTGACTCGCTGATGTTTTCTTCTTGGACGGCGGCCAAGACTAGACGGCTGCTGCTGCTGCTTCTTGAAAGAGATTTTCACCGGCAGCTTTTTGTTTGGTCATGTGGAACCATGGAGTAGGCGCTGTTTCGTTTTCTGCGCTCTAAATTTTAGAGCTATCACATAAAAGAGAATCTTATTATTTAAGTAGTATTTTTATTAAGTTTAATAACAAAACATATGTCACGATCCCTGACTAATTTACTGAGATGAATCTAATGATCCTAATTAATCTATGTTTTGCTACAGATGATGCTACTATAGAATCATCTTGTAATAACATCATAATTACGCTCGTTGGATTCGTCTCGTAAATTAGATAGGAATCTGTCAATTAGTTTTGTGATTATACTTTATTTAAATATTCATAAATAATAAAATTCTCTTTGATTTGACCTCTCTAAAAATTATATACCTGGAAACGAACAGGGCCTATGTCAAAATGCCTCGCAGTTTTAACCAAATCAACTGCTGCCTTCTCTAGCACCCTGACTTTCTTTAGCTTGGAAGACCGAGATTATCTATTGGAGAAGCAGAAGAAGAGAGCTAGCGAGGGGAGGAGACCCACATTATCTATTGGCAAGTCACTGGTGGGTGGGGCCGGTCGGCACGACTAACTGATTCCGTGGTCCGTCTGTCCAATCTCTCTCCGGTACTCGCGGAACGTTTCCAGCAGGACCAGCCGTCCGATCATGCAGCCACGCATCTGGGTCGTCCACGGTTCGCGGGAGTAGTTTTGGGAAGCCCACGCGGCGCACCCTGAGTGGCCACCGGCTTGGGTCACAGGTGTGGCATGCCGGCGCAGTGGATCCTCCAGTCCAGGAACTGAACAGCGAAGCAGCGGCAGGCGCGAAAAATAAAAAACAGAAATCATAAGTAAAATTTTGCTCGTGCTCTCGTTTTGCTGCCGCTGCAACTGCAAAGAAGAAAGCCTGCAACCTGCGGCGGCCGTCCGTGGGAGTGGTCTCTTTCGTCTCCGGCGTGCGCGCGTTGCCGGCAAACAAGACATCTGCGCTCTATAAATTCAACAAGAAAAGATTCTGCCGTAACCGCCAAAAGATCCCCTCGGATTCCCCGCGCGCCCATTTCGCCGTCGCCATCGGCCTCTCCCTCCCTCCCTCTATCTCGTCGCCGCCCCGTCCTCCTCCGCCCCTAAACCCTAGGCACTCTCACTGCACGTCGCTATGGACGCCCCGTAGGCGGCACCCCGGCGCCGCGGCCCATGGAGGACGACGACCTCGAGGAGGGCGTGGGCGAGAGCTCCTCGCCGCACGGGGCCGCCGCCGCCGCCCGGGGAGGATCGGGTGGCGGCGGCGGCTTCACTGACATCGGGAAGCAGATCTACGACCGCCTCGTCGAGCTTCGCAATGAGGAAGCCATCTCCGACCCCACCTTCCGCGAACAGCTCCAGAGGCACTTCGAAAGACTTCCCGCCAGGTCAGATTGTTTATTTCATCTCCTCTGCTTCGCCTTCAGCATTGAGCTTCTTATGGAACCTCTGCCTGACTTGGACCAGCTATTCCATCGATTTGACCGTCGACAAGGCGGAGGACGTGCTGTTGCACCGCAGGATTCTCGACGAATGCGCCGACCCTGACAAGCGCCCAGTCTTCCATGTCCGTTTCCTCAAGGTGACCTTTGTTCTTGTTGTCTTCTCCCCTTCTCCCGTTCAATAAATAACAATACTAGTACTGTATTCATAGACAGGCAGACAAAAGAGTGTTTTTTTTTTGTTTGTTTGTTTTTGGAACGCTGCATCTTACCACACCGAAACCAGTCTGAAACCGTGCTGCTCTGCCTCCATGGATGAACAGTCCTTCCAGGAGGTTTCGGCTGACTCACAAGACAACCCGCTAGGCCCGTCTCCCAGGGAAAACGGTAATGCTGGGGGCTTTCTCACCTCCACTTTGAGGTATATATAAGCCACGTGCACACTTTGCAATATCTTTCCCCTTGTCTTAGGGGAGTCTCAATTTAGATTCAATTTCTGCACCAAGACTTCTAAAAATGACATATCAGGCCTACTATTTATACCTACAGAGATGATCTCGGAGGATTTGAACCATACCAAAGGATGATGGAGGACCTGAGCTTAGAAAGAAGAAAAGGTGTGGATGCTTCTGAGGCCAGTTCTGCAAGGTCTTTCTCTAGCTCAGAGTTGGCACATGTTGCTTGATAACCATATTGCTACTACTGCCTGTATTCCATCATGACTTGGCTAGTTTCAACTATCAGTCTAAATCTTGGACATAAGCTTTCATTTATGCACAGAGATTTCTGCAACCATAGACTTCTTCGTCATGAAGTTATACTACTGTGCAATGATCTGTAACATGCGCTAGTAGTCCTTGCTCAGATGCTTGAACTCTGTACTGCCAGCCTTTTTTCCTCAAGGTTGGACCTTAGCACATTTCTTTGAAATAACTGGTCTTTTATATTCTCACTTGTATTCTTTCAAAACGGTTTGGCCAGCGTTGTATCTTGTACTTCGTTCTGTCAAATGATCCTTTAAATTTCTTTAATAGTCATTTCGTACATCTGTTGAAAGTGACATTCAGAATTTCCATAGGAGAGATGTGACAATCCACCATCTTCATGAAGTTATTTTTTCGACTATCGACAAACCAAAGCTCCTTAGTCAGGTAAAAATAAGAGCCCCAGCCCATTTCTAGTTTTCTATTTAGGCTTCCATCATATACATGCCTTCACATGCCACTTGTATCATCATTTTATTAATTGTAAAGTGTTGTTTAACAGCTATCTTCATTGCTGTCTGAACTTGGACTGAATATTCGCGAAGCTCATGTCTTCTCCACAACAGATGGTTTTTGTTTGGACGTCTTTGTTGTTGATGGCTGGAATACTGAGGTAAACTTGGAACATGGTTGTACTTTGTCGTGCTGGCTTGTTTACTGACACATTTTAGAACTGTGTGATTATCCTTTTTTTATTATTTTCAAAGATGCCAGAAAAGGTGATCCTCTTCTCAGAACAAGATATTGAAATAGATTAACAGTTTTTTTGGTAAATAATATTGAGTAGGAATAAGAGTATGTGCATTTCCCCAGTTATGCTTAATATCGGAGCAGACTTATCTTTTCTCATAAAAGCCTTTTCTTGCCGATAGTGCTAGCCATGGTCCTTTCATGATTTATTGTTCCTTATAAATATGGCAATACATATTTAATATGTGAATAATTCGTAAACCTAGAACTTTGTGTTGTTATTTATCCGTGACCTTGGAGTTCCTACTCTGTGGGATAAAATCACCAAAATCGTATCTGAAATACCATATCCTGTAGTCTGGTTTATCTGGGAAACATGTAATTAGTATATTGAGTGAAGCAGCAGTGGCTTATGTTGCATACCGTTTGATTTGTGAAATTCTTGAGTGAAAAACATGGCCACTACTGGTTGCAGGAGACTGACGATTTGCTACAAAAACTTAAGGATACAGCGGAAAGGAATCATGTATGTTTTCTTTCTTTTTCTTACTAGCATATATAGAATGAAGTGTTTTTTTCTGGTTCAGACATCCTCGTGCCTCTAGTTTAATGCAGTGTTGTTCATAATTTCAGCCATCATTATAACGCCAAACAAAATCATCATCCTGATCCTTTTTTCCTTTTGTGTTCTTTCCTCACACCTTAATTTCTTGTGTTGTGTAGGCATCTTTGTCTAATCCAACGAATTCCGTAGCTTCACAGAGAGTTCTTGAGCTGCAAGAGAAAATTGGAGATTCAGATATTGACAGGGATCAGTTGCAAATCAAGGAGAAGATTGCCTCTGGATCTTCTGGTGACTTGTAAGAACGATTATAAAGTTAATTGTTTACTGCTACTGTTGCATACTTGATAGTATAGGCACAGGCCCTTTTGCATCCTTTATCTCTTAACCTTTTTTTTCTTTTGCTTGCATCAATTAATGGGTAAAGGTTTTAACATGGAAACAATTTTATTGCTATGGAACCTAGTGAAGAGCCCAGTTGTATTGTGATATCTGTAGGCATCTTGATGACACTAACCTAGATTTGGTCATTATATGTAAGAACTTAAACGATTTTGGTAACGAGGGCATCCTGTCATTGTTCTGATCTTCAGATTTCGAGGAACTTATCTTGGTTTGGATGTTGCAATAAAGTTCCTTAGAACCGAGCATGTTAATGATTCTTCAAAAGTTGAGTTTTTGCAAGAAATAATGATCCTAAGGTAAGGTTTCTTATTGAAAATCTCTGGTATAGTATATATGATATGGAATCACAATTTATTTCAAAACAAGGTAACGCTTAGCACTGAGAGGTTATTTCCAGGAGTGTTTCTCATGAAAATGTTGTTCGATTTTACGGGGCATGCACAAAGCAGCGGAAGTATCTCATTGTAACAGGTGACATTAATATCATTGAAAAAAATTCTTGATGCTATTTGATTGGGTATGAGTATCCTTGGTGCTTCAGACTCATATAAGAGTGCTACTGTTCTTGAAATACTTTATTGAATTACATTTGCTTAATTCATTAACACATAAAGGATATGTATAGATGGGCAGGTGACATTGTGATAACATTTCCTGTTTTTACTGCAACTTGAATATGCTTCATCTTGGTTATAGTACAGTGAAAGCAGGGCCCATTAGTTGCATTCTCTTTCTGCATGAGGAATACGTCTGCTCTTGTCTTTTTGATGAAAGTGAGCTATTATGTCAATATTGTACTCGATGAGCTATATATTACCGTGGATAATCTTAGTTTTCATGAGTTCGCTGTTAACAGCATGGTTCATTGGTAGTACTTATCTATAACAGGATGTTTTCCGTACCTTTCGTGGGTTATAAATGAAATGAAACTACTAGTAAAATTCTTCTGAAGTTACTCTAGTGATAGTATCTGTGTACAGTGCCATTTATGAACCATCTAGATTTTCCTAGTCTGCATATTTATTGCAGCCTTGTATATGGTGTGGGGTGTGTTGTATGGGCTCTCATCCCTTTTTTTCTTCTTAATGTAATGATACACAGCTTTCCTGCATGCTCGAGGTAAACAATATAGCTGGATGACTTTAGTGGAAGAACATACTAGAACCCATGTAAATCATTATTTTGTTTCCCTGTCATATACCCTGACACGCTAAAGTAGAGGGTGTTGGTTCAGAAATGACAGTGGACTCTAGAGTAATTGGAACGACTTAGGTGCCACACATTGGTAATTGACCATGCATGCAAACCAACTGAATTTCCATAGTGTAATTACATTATTTTTCTTTAGTATATGCTGACTCCAAATCCTCTTGTTGCTGTCATGTTCCTGAATGGATCATAAAAAGGGCCTATATATTTTCTTTATACAGACAATCGAATATTGTTTCACCTATGCAGAATTTTATTGTCAGATAATTCGTTTGAATATTAATTGCCTTTCGTGTGATCCTACTGTGCTTTCTGATTGTGTTTGTTTCAGAATATATGCCTGGAGGCAATCTATATGACTTTCTTCACAAGAAAAACAACACTTTAGAGCTCCCCGTGATTCTTAGGATGGGTATTGACATCTCAAGGGGGATGGATTATTTACACAAAAAAACATTATCCATAGAGACTTGAAAACTGCCAATGTTCTGATTGGTTCTAATCAGGTATGGCTATTGTATTGATTATTGAAGTCACTACCAATTCGAAGTTGATAAAGCATGACTGGTTTCGAAGTAGGCTATCAAGATTGCAGACTTCGGTGTCTCAAGGCACCCAGCTCAAGGAGGTGATATGACTGCTGAAACTGGTACCTACAGGTGGATGGCTCCTGAGGTGTGTTGATCCCTTTGTCCTTGACTCCTTCTAGGATTTATCAGATATCTGTGATTGCTTAGTACAGCTTTCTGGTTTTCTTTGGCATCCTTTTTGTTGTCTCATCTGGAATTTTGTTTCATAACTCATCTCACCGAACAATATTGTGCTAAATTTGTTCATCTGAAATTTGCCATGTTCAATATTGTGTTGCTTATTTTACCAGGTAATAAACCATAAACCTTATGATCATAAGGCAGATGTCTTCAGCTTTGCTGTTGTTTTATGGGAATTAGCCACTTCAAAGGTAAACCTGGTTATTATATCCACGTTTTGTTCATCTTAAATCATTTTAAATATTTTATACTTCAGTTTAAGGTAACAGCTCAACCTTACCTTTGCTATATAGATCCCATATGAGAATCTGACACCCTTGCAAGCTGCATTGGGAGTGAGGCAGGTATGTAACCTGAATAAGCTTGAAAGTAAATTACATGCCCGGAAGTAACAGATTCATATAGAGTGCATAGTGCTGTAAGGCTGATGAAAGGAAAACATTAAGATGTGCCATTGTTTTTTAGGGAATGCGTTTGGAGATTCCCTCATGGGTGCATCCAATATTATCGAAACTGATCCAACAGTGTTGGGATGCAAATCCTCATTTGCGGCCCTCTTTCTCCGAGACTACGGTTGAACTAGAAGATATCTTGCGTCATGTTCAGGTAGCTTTGGAATGAGGATATATGTAAAAAAAAATTCTAATAAGAATCCTGGTGGAGGGGGCAATGAGGATCATCTGTTGTCATCTGATGAGCAGAAAACTATTTTCTTGCAGGTCTCCAAGGGGGTGAGTCGACATTCAAAAGCAAAGATACAAAAGAAGTCACCACAATAGACTACCAAAGCTTATAGAGCCTTTCACCCAGATTATGAGGCTACAGTTGGAAGCTAGCATAGTCGTGTTAATTTTGTATATGTACATGTGACGTGTGCTTATATAGATGTATATATGCACAAATCGGTTTGTGTCTTGTCTTGTCTCCTATTGAAATGCAAAAAGGGCATACAAAAACATTTGAGACTTTTTTGTTTGTAACAGTTGTGTTTAATTCAAAAACACTGTTATGCAATTATCCCATTGTAATATACTATTGTTCGTGTAACTCTTTTGATTAGCTAGGCCTTGTACAGTACTTGATGGCTTACCTCTTTTTTAAAACTCTAAACCAGCGGAAAAGGAAAGGAAAAACAGTCGCCGTTGCTCGATGCCTTACATGGGCTGGACCTTGATTGCAACTGTTAGCGAGGCATGCATTGGGCCGACCCGTGTAGTTGGTGGGTCCTAACGTAAAAGTAGCAGCGTGATTAGATTAGGTAGGTGAGCCCAAAACACACAGCTCAGCTCGCAAGCGGCAACAATGGCGGCGGCTCTGCAAGCTACGCCGCTCAAAACCCTAAACTTCTCTCGCCGGCGCGCCGCCGCTGCGGCGCGGCCGAGACCGATGGCGTCGTTCCGGTGCTCTGCCTCGGCGAGGAGTTACAATATCACGCTCCTTCCGGGCGACGGCATCGGCCCGGAGGTGGTCGCCGTCGCCAAGGATGTCCTGTCCCTCGCCGGCTCACTCGAAGGCAAGCTAATCCTTCACTTTAGAGCGTATTAGTTCCAAATATGCCTAGTCAAACAGGACGATGAACCCTTGTCTCCCTCCGCCGCAGGCGTCGAGCTCCGCTTCCAGGAGAAGCTGATGGGCGGCTCGGCGCTGGACGCGACCGGAGTGCCGCTGCCCGAAGAGACGCTCGCGGCAGCAAAGGGTTCCGACGCCGTCCTCCTCGGCGCAATAGGAGGGTGAGTTGCTCTCCTTTCACGGGAGCCTTACTGCATTTGGTTCTTTGGAAATGCATGACCGGCGTCTGTGAATTGGGTGATGTTTCTTGCAGGTACAAGTGGGATAACAATGAGAAGCACCTTAAGCCTGAGACTGGGCTGCTCCAGCTCCGTTCGGGGCTTGGTGTTTTTGCCAATTTGCGACCAGCTTCAGTCTTGCCGCAGGTATATCCCGTCAAGTCAAGTCATATTTTTCCCCTGTGCATTATGCTTGTGCAACTTATTTGCCATTCTTGACTTAGTTACTTCGATTGCTTATGTTGCATCTACAGCTGACTTACTGATTTTATATGCACTGATTGAAGGAATTATAACATGTATCTTTATTCATTCTGTCCTGCTAGGCAATTATATTTAAAATAAAACATGATAATACAAGAACGAGAAGATAATAAAAGCAAGATTGGAATAGTGAAATCATTAATTTCACTGATGTAATTATCCCAAGTATATAGATGTGTTAGCTAAAAGATTAATTTTGCAGTTAGTAGATGCTTCTACCCTGAAGAGAGAGGTAGCTGAAGGTGTTGACATCATGGTTGTTAGAGAACTGACAGGAGGTATGGTTAAGTTTAGATTAAACACGGCTCATGATGTTCTTCTTCCCTTTCCTTTCTGATATTTTACATGGGAATTCTGATTGCATATGCAAATGGTATTTAATCGTTTTCCTGGCAGGAATCTACTTTGGCAAACCTAGGGGTTTTGGAACCAATGACATGGGAGAGGATACTGGCTTCAACACGGAAATTTATTCAGTTCCTGAGGTAACACCTCATTTGAGTCCAATTATAACAAATCGTTTCTAACCTCATATTTGATACTATTTACATTCATCGGTAATGATTTTTCGTTCTTCTTGATGAATGATGATGGAGTTGTGTGTGTCATCCCCCAGATTGATCGTATTGCACGAGTTGCATTTGAGGTTGCTCGCAAGAGAAGAGGAAAACTGTGCTCAGTGGACAAAGCAAATGTCCTTGAGGTGCCTTACTTTTGCCATCCCAAATGTTTTTGTCTGGAATGCTGTGTGATCCTCTCCAAAAAGTTCATCTTTTTATTACAAGATATGAATGATTTGCTAGTACTATCTATAGAATTTAATTCCTTTCTGTCACTGTTGTGTCTTAGCATCTCACACTACATAACCTCTGAAATCATGAATGCTTTTTCTTGTCTTGGATCCTCTCCTTTTGTACCAAATTAATACACAGCCCTGTTTTCCCAATTATGTAGGCATCCATGCTTTGGAGAAAAAGGGTGACTGCGCTAGCTTCTGAATTCCCTGACATTGAGCTTTCACACATGTATGTCGACAATGCTGCAATGCAACTTATTAGGAATCCTAAGCAGGTTTGTTTCGTCTGTTTTTTTTTGCATTGTGTTTTTTATAAGAGTCACAGGGGATACACTGACCTCTTAAATTCCCTCTGTCGCTGCAGTTTGACACAATTGTCACGAACAACATTTTCGGTGACATACTATCTGATGAAGCATCCATGATTACGGGAAGCATTGGAATGCTCCCATCTGCCAGTGTTGGTGAATCGGTAATAGATTCGAGCTGGTTTTCTCAAATCTTTGGAATAATCTTTATAGATGCTACTAAATTCTGTTGAACAGATGTAAGATAAAGAGTCTGAATGGTTTCTATGCAGGGACCTGGTCTTTTTGAACCTATTCATGGCTCTGCCCCGATATTGCTGGCCAGGTTGAGATGACCTCTTTTCAAACCAATTCTTCGGCACTAGATTAGCTTTTAAGTGTGTAGCATTTCTTGACTGGGCTCCCTCTGTTGTTATTTGCTGAGTGCAGGACAAGGCAAATCCGTTAGCTACAATTCTTAGTGCTGCGATGCTACTGCGTTATGGCCTTGGAGAAGAAAATGCTGCAAACAGAATTGAAGCAGCAGTTATAGAAACATTGAACCATGGGTTCCGAACTGGGGACATATATTCTCCTGGAACGGTAGGATTTTTTTTCCCACACCAAACCAGTATAGAAGAATTTTATGTGTATTGATATTTGCTCAGTTAATCTGAAAGTAAAAGTAAAATGCTAAATCTTTTTAGTTTTATGTTGCCTCAACTATTTTATCACCTGGATACCATCTTTGGTTACTGAACCTATCTAAACAGTGAGGTAGTCCTATGCTAAATAAATCATGCTGCTGTCATCAGTTTGATGATGTTTAAACATATATCATTTTCATGCAAGGCTAAATTTTAGTTTCATGTTGCCTTAACTATTTTATCACCTTGATTCTCATCGTGGTTTTCTTTAAAAAAAAACAAAAACTGAAAACTTATGTTCTCTACTGCAGACATTAGTTGGATGCAAGAGGATGGGTGAGGAAGTGTTGAAGACAGTTGAGTCTCAAAAGGCGGTGGCTGCTGTAAAGTGATACATAAGCCTGCGACGAGAGATGGTTGGAGTCGAGGTTGCTGAAGAAGCACATTGCATCAGTCTTGGTGGTTTCACCGGCAGGTGTTGTGTAACTGAATTGATAGGATTGTTATCTGTTGGACTTGATGTACTTTAATTTTGGGCGTCATGACTGTGCACAGTGATGAAACCCTGACAAAAAATGGTGATGTATTGCAAATAAAAGGGGTAATAAAATGGTGATGACTGTGCGAAGTGATGGAATCGGTTCGTGGCACCAACTGAATAGAGGTATGATTGAGAAGAGATAAAATGAAGTGGGTCACCAATAGTCGGTGCAGGAGCAGGCGCCACGTTCAAACCTGTGGAACCTATTAGCATCTCTGACGACGAGAGTGGTGTGAATGACAGCGGACAGGGCCTTGAAGAAGTGGTGGCAGTCTGGGCACACCCGCAGGTTCTTGTACACCCTGATCACCGCCCCCTGATGATGAAGAGCAGTAGTACGAGGATTGCGCAGCAGCCAGAGGCCGACGGCGAGCCTCTCGCTGTGCTCCCTGAGGCTCTCGGCGCGCGACTCCTCGTCCACGTCGTGCAGCGCCGAGGACTGCGCGCCGGCGGCGCTGTAGCCCAGCTGCTCCCGCATCCTCCGCTCGACGTCGGCGAGGACGCGGCGGATGGCGGCGGCGTCCGGGTGCGTGTGGTCGCCGCCGCCGTAGAAGAAGTGGAGCTCCTTGTGGACCTCGACCCAGCTGCAGCCGCCCTGCTTCTTGAGCCCCTTGCTCCTCATGGCGTCCCTGACCCTGTGGCAGTCGCGCCACTCCCCGGCCTCGGCCAGCAGGTTGGACAGCATGACGTAGTTGGCCGGGTTGTCGGCGTCCATGGCCAGAAGCAGGTCGCCGGCCTCCCTGCCGACGGCCAGGTCCTTGTGCACCCTGCACGCGCTCAGCAGCGTCTGCCACACGCCGGCGGGGGCTCCATGGGCATGTTGCGAACGAGGTCCCTGGCCTCCCGGAGCTCTCCGGCGCGGCCCAGGAGATCCACCATGCACGCGTAGTGCTCTGCTCTCCGACGAGGAAGAGGAATCCGCGAGAAGTAGAGCCGGCATTCCGCGACGAGGCCGGCGTGGCTGCACGCCGACAGCAAGGCCAGGTGGGCCACCTCGTCGGGCTCGATGCCGTGGCGGCGCATCTCCTCGAACATGGCGACGGCTTGGCGGCCCAGCCCATGCTTTCCCAGGCCGCCGATCATCGCCGTCCAGGAGACAAGGTTCCTCACGGGCATCTCCCCGAACAGTCGGCGCGCCTCTTCCGGCAGGCCGCACTTGAGGTACATGTCCACCATGGAGTTGCCCACCGACACCGCCGGCTGGGGGCTCTTCACGGTGTAGCAGTGGACCTGCCTGCCCTGCTCGATCAGCGCGAAATCCGCCAGCACGCCGACCACGCCGGACACGAGATGCGCGTCAGGCCGCGCTCCAGAGCCCCAGAACCGCCGGAACAGGTCCATGGCTTCCCTGACCCGCCCCTCCTGCGCGTGGCCCACCACCACCGCCGTCCACTGCACGGCGTTCCGCCGCTCCAGGCCATCGAACACCCGCATCGCCACAGCCAGGCGCCGGCACTTGACATACAGCCCCACCAACGCGCCCGCCAGGATAGCGTTGGGCGCTACCGTGCCGGAGAAGAAGCCCCTGGCGATCATGGCCGCGTGAACCTGCGCGCCCGGCCGTGCCGCGCCCAGCCCGCCGCAGGCCTTGAGCAGGCTGGCCAAGGTGAACTCGTCGGCCCGCTCCCCTCCTGCATCATCTCCCGGAACACTCGCAGCGCGTCCCGCCCGTGCCCGCCGTGCGCGTACCCGGAGATCATGGCGTTCCAGGTCTTCCCCGACCTCCAAGCCATGCCGTCGAACGCTCGCCGCGCGTCGCCGATCCTTCCACCCTTGGAATACAGCACAACGAGCGAGTTCGCCACCACCTGCTGCTCCTCGTACCCCGTCCTCACGCAAAGCCCGTGGATCCCGACACCGGCGGCGGTGTCGCCGGCGACGCAGCACGCCTTCAAGCTCGCCGACAGGGTGTACTCGTTCGGCGCCGCCTCGGAGGACGCCCGCATCTCGCCCAGCAGCCGGAGGCACTCCCTGGCCCTCCCGTGCTGCAGGAACCCCACCATCAGCGCCGTCCAGGACACCACGTTCCTCTCGGGCATTCCGTCGAACACCTCCGCTGCCATGTCCAGCTTCCCGCACTTGCCGTACATGTCGATCAGGTTGTTGCCCAGCATGGTGTCCGATCCCAGACCAAGCGTAATCACTGCGGCATGCAGCTGCACCCCGCCGCGGAGGCCTGACCCTCTCGCGCTTGCCCTCAGCAGATCCGCCATCAGCTTTCGCCGCCGCTCCATCGTCAGACACTGCCCGCTGCTCATGCCTGCAGATAAGCCATGCCTACTGAATCTCTACCTCTTAACATGGTTTCAAACTCCGATTCAAACAGGAGGAGTGAATGAGACTGATACGAACGCAAGCCCGGCTCACATCTGCCCTGTTCGGCTGGTGTTATTTGGCTTATGCTGGCTTACAGCCATCAGCAACGATACTAGTAGCAGTAGCAAAAAGCCAGCACCCATTTGGCTGGAAATATGTCCAGCCGAACAAGGCGATCGACAAATGCTGCTGCCTGCTGCCGGGGAGAGCTTCAGGCGTTGGATTGTGTTCGTAAGGAAATGCTCCTGTTCCTTCACATTGGCTACGGTCATCGCATATGAAAATGTCACACTGGGTACAGAAAACAATTCCATCTTTCATCGCATATGAAAATGCTTGTGTTCCTTGACATTGTGTACAAAAGCTACTATTTCTTAAGCTTCACAACCAGACTAAGTCTGCACTCGATTACAACAAACAAATTGAACCAAACTGAGCTTCACATGATATTGCTAAACTGTGCCCTTCTACGTGTACATCCGCTTGTCGATGGCCTTCCACATTGTACTATTTGCCGGCGATTTGTGGAGCAACAGAGTTGATGCACCAGTTTCCAAAAAAGAAAAAGTGTACGTTTGTTTATACTCTGAAGAAGTTGTGGTCCAAGAATTCTTGGAAGGACAGCCTTTTCACTGAAATAATTGTTTGAAAGTATTAGCTGGTATCAGCAATTTATTTATCAGGATGTGGGGTGAGAGGGATGTACATAACAATTTACCGACCTGGATTAGAGCTCAGTAGCTTGGTGCATATATCAACAGCATCAGGATGCAAGCTGGACATCAGAGGTTTCAAGAAGGGAAGGGCCCTACTTCTGTTTATGCACTGAAGCAACTGAAGAAGAGAGTTCTCAGTGAGGATTACCACAAATTCAGATAAAACAAACGTATTTCACAAGTAAAAGATAACCACCTGTACGTTGCTTTTACCGAAAAACGGTGGCTGGCCATTCAAGAGCTCAAATAGGATCGCACCGATACTCCACATATCTACCTGCACATGAAAGACTCCAGCTCGTTTGGATATAAATTTAGCCATGTCACCACATATGTCATCAATTCATCTTACCTTTTCATCATACTTCTGAAACAGCATCACTTCTGGGGCCATGTATAATCGAGAACCACAAGCTGTGTCAGCGTACTCCCCGGACGAAGAACTCTGGTAAAACAGTAAGCAACAACACATCTCATATCAGAATCTCTGCTTGTTCTTTCTTCTTTTTAACCATGGGCAGCAGAAGCACTGCTATTCCATTTATCTAGGAGTCTAAAATATATGTCCAGCATCAGTAGTCTCACATTGTTGTAAACTTGTGCTACTACTGTCAATAAGTATGATAGAGAACATGCAAATTTGGGCAGTTCACATAGAAACTATATGGTATTTGGTTCCAATTGGGCAAAATGGTTTGAAAAATCCACCTTGCAAGCCCAAAATCTGATATCTTGAGGATGGCATCGCTGTCAGGTGAGGAGAGTAGGATATTCTGCAAACAGAACAGGCACACTAAGCTAGTTAGCCATGTTGATTAACCCTAGCTAGTTACAACAAACACCCAATCGGGATGAGCATAAGGATTCAGTCCCTGGACCTGAGGTTTCAAGTCCCGGTGGACAAGATGGTGCCTTCGTAGCACTTGTAAGCCATCTCCTGCCACAAGGGCAAGTGCCATAATTTCTCACGCATCACATCGTGGGATAACATAGGGAAGATTTTGCTAGCAAATGAGATGAAATTCGCAGTGGCAGCAGGAATGGTTGATTCGAGCAGAGTAGTGTGGATGATCGGGAATCACCTATTTGTTTCATGAAATTCCTGGCGACGCGCTCGTCTACCCTCCCGTTGCGGTGGATGTAGGCCGCCAGGTCCCCACCCTCGCACAGCTCCAGAACGAGATACAGGAAGCTCTGGGTCTGAGGCAAATGGAAACCATGGATTTGGTACTAGAAGAAGAAGAAGAAGAATACTGACCGCGATGGGAGACAGAGAAAGCAGATGGTTTGGAACCTGGATGACGTCGACGAGGCGGATGATGTTGGGGTGACTGACGGCGGCGAGGAAGCGGACCTCGCAGTCGAGACTGTCGCGGAGGCGGGCTGGAAGGCCGGCGAGCCGCACCTGCTTCACTGCCACAGCAGCGCCAGTGGACCGCGACACTCCGCGCCACACCGCCGTGGAAGGTGGGCGCCCGCCCAGGCGCTCCCGCAGCTCGTAGCCGTCCACCTCCCTCAGCGGCGTGGAGACTCGCCATGGCCAAAGCACTCTCCCTTTCTTGAATTCTTTTTTTTTTTTTGGGGGGGGGTGGTGCCCCTTTTCCTTCTCCAATTCCCTTTGAGATGGTATAAAAAAAAATCCCTTTGAGATGGATCGCGAAAGCACCCGAACAGGGGACAATGGGCCATAAAGTAGTAGTGCGAGGGAAGGGCCTAACCCAGCCTATGGGAAAGAAGAAAAGCCCAAGGCCCACTTGGATCAAATAGCATTGGACAGCGTCAGTTTCAGTCGGACTCCAAGCATTCACTCAGTTCAGTTGAAACACCAACAAACACTCGATGGAAATGAAGGGGCATTATGAAGCACCATTATTTTATTATATAAATAGAGGGAGAGGGGGATGCTTTTCGACATGAACAGTTGCTGTTCATCCACCGAATCTTCATATGCATGTCTAGTGATGGATCTTTCCAAATATGTGGATGATCTGATACGGTTCTTCCGAAGGTATGTCTATTTGACTCGTTTCCTATCTAGCAGCTATGTACCGTACCTTTTTCATCTCAGTTTCCTGCCACCTGATCACTCGCATCTGAAATAGTACAATCTGAACAGAAAATTGAAAGATATAATCGATCTCAAACCAAACTAGGGCCCGGTAATCATCATCACGGTCACGAAATCCACCAAACCGTTGTTGGGCGAAACCACTTACGGAGCCCACTGGGCCTCCAAGTGGTACAGCCCAAGCACGCGAGTAGAATAGTCAGTCAGAGTTGAGTCTCCTCCTCGTCCCTTCCGCCGCCGGCGCGCTTGCTTCTGTCTGTGACCCCTCAGTTCTGCACCTGCCGGCGACGAGACGACCCTGCGCGCTCTCGTCCACCTCCTCCTCCTCCTCCTCCCGTGGGCTGTGGCCTACCCACCCTTCCCCTCAGGTAGGTCAGTAGGTGGCTTCTGTAGACAGTCTGCGTTTGCCCACAGACCTAACGAAAGGCACTGTCCGGAACCCTTGCTCCCTTCTCCTCGGCGGGAGACAGCTGACTGTATTCGCATCTCAGGCTCAGGTTCTGGGCGATGGACGGCAGCGGAGGCGCGGATGAGGAGCTCACGGCGCAGGAGACGGCGCTCTACGATCGCCAGATCCGCGTCTGGGGCGTCGACGCACAGAAGAGGTGAGCTCGCCACGCGGCCTCCAGCTTCATTTATTGTCTCTTCCTCCTGCTGCGATTTTCGCTGTGAGCTTCCATCTGCAGTGAGGACTTTATTTCTGTTTCAGGACCGAATTCCACATCATAATTCCAGTTTTCAAGCACAAGGTTGTTTCCTTAATGCTTTTTTCCCCCACTAACTACATTTGCGTTTGCTGGAACAGGCTAAGTAAGGCGCATGTGCTTGTATGCGGCATGAACGGCACTACTATCGAGGTAACAAAACATATGTGCATTACTTTAAACCCTTGTTGAACTTTCAATAGTCTTCAGATTACCAAGTGCCATGAGGAATGATTGTCTCCTTATTATTTAGAGCTGTACTGTACGAATAGCTTGTTTCTTTTGCTTTGAAGTTTATTTAGTTGCCTTGGATATTCTGTTCCTTGTCTGAATATCAGTTATGATGGTCTTTATCGTATACTGAACAACTATTTATTTCCGACCTTGTAGTTCTGCAAGAATATTGTTCTAGCAGGAGTTGGTAGTTTGTCCTTGATGGATGATCACATTGTCACGGAGGATGACCTGAATTCAAACTTCCTAATTCCTCCTGATGAGGGCATATATGGCGGTAAATCTCGAGCTGATGTTTGCTGTGAGTCGTTGAAGGATTTCAATCCAATGGTCCGAGTTTCTGTCGAAAAGGGTGGGTTCACATTTCTTTTGTTGCAATAAGTCAAAATTTCCTTGGAGTCTTTTATTGTTGTGATCCTTACTTTTGTTACAATAAATAAAAAATACTGGACTAACCTATTAGTTCTATTTTATTATTGTGGAATTAGATAATGCTTCTGTGTTAAAAAGTCTTTCATAGCAACAGTACAAATTGTTATATTGTGAAATTGCATAATCATTCTAGATTTCTCTATGTACGTCCTCCTAAAGAGTTTTGTGGTGAAAGCAAAGTTATGTATGCTTACACGTTGAAATCCTTTGTTGGCACTAAGTTGCTAACAATTTTGATATTTATTTTCTGTTAGGTGATCCATCACTAATAGATGGAGAGTTCCTTGACAAATTTGACATTGTTGTGGTTAGTTGTGCATCTCTTAAAACAAAGGTACATATTATTCTTGGATGTACTATTTGGTTCTTTCACTACCCACGCTTATTACTCTTGCCGCTTCATTGACTTTAAGAACTGCTATTTATTTTCATATTTTTGTTGAGCTCACAATATCTTTTTTTTCTTTCCTTTTTCAGCTGTTTCTTAATGATAACTGCCGAAAGAGAAGCAAGCGTATTGCATTCTACACTATAGACTGCAAGGATTCTTGTGGTGAAATATTTGTAGACCTGCAGAAACATAACTACGTTCAGGTAGGCAGCAAGCTCGCTACAGTTCTATCAAATAAATTTGGATATTGGTAATGTGTGCTGTGTTCAGAAGTCAGGCCTATGTCTCTGTGCTTCTCCCTTTCATACACATCACTGTACTTCTCCCTTTCATGCACAGTCACCTGCAAGGGCAATCAGCATCATAATCCATATTTCATTCTATGCTTTCGTATCTTTCCATGTCATTCCATACAGAAAGTTGTGCTGCCAATGCATTAGTTTTTTCATATATTAGAATCACAATATTACCTCTGCCCTTGCTCCATTTCTTCTGTCTTTTCATCCACACAGTTATACATGGCCATTGTTAATGCTCTGTTGCCGTTGCCAAAGGCCCACAAATTGAGCTTGAGTCATACCCTGTTTCAGCTCTTGTGACACTAATGCTGCTGCAAAGTGTTGGTACTTGGTACCATGGGTTATGCTTGTATTGACCTAGGTCACTCCAATGTCTGCACAGGCTGTCCTGCTAAGCCGCTCTGAACAGGAGCCAGGCTTCTACCACTTAGGCTGTAAAGGCAATGCTTGTTCTACACAATTGCAGTCAAGCCTGGACCATAGCATGGGTGGACTTTATGGGTGTCAGGGGAAGGAGTCATGGATGCATTTTAGATAATTTTTATCACAATAATGTTAAAAGCCAATGAAATCCTATGGCGTCTTACATTATCTAAAATTTGCCTTATTATTTCCATTTTAATAATATCTTGTATGCTTGATTCTTTCAGAAGAAGCCTGGAGGAGAAACTGAACAGCAGGAGTTGACATATCCAAGCCTTCAGGTATATGACTCAGTTCGATGGCTTATAAAGCTCTACTAGGACCAAATTTGTTGTATTTATTTTGCACTGCTCGATTTGGTGAGTATTTATTATGTAATTAACAAGTTTCATGATTCAAGTATTTTGAATTGCATCCTTATATCTGCATATGCACATTTCTATCTCTACCATAGTACAATTTAAGTACTTAATAACATAGAGGAAAGTAAAGTAGTTCTTCTCTTGCGTTATGGACTGACTTTTGTTTGGGAAAACATGTGCTGGATGGAGGTCAGATGAGGACAGCTCATGTGGATTGCACTAAATGGAAAGCACTAGTAAAAGCCTTTGTATAGTAATGCTTTCTGGACGGATGCAAAGCTATAACAGTGTGCAATGCTGCTTCTTGCCACACGTCCGGTCAACCGGCCAGCCATGACTTAATGTGCAGTAGAGTTACACTGCTAGGAACTAGTGGAACGTGGCCATGTTGACAACATGCTGCTCTTCAGTTTCCAGTCTCTTCTAGTTCTCGTGAAATCTAGTTTTGCTCCCACGTGAGTTCCCCGTTTAGTCAGTAAGTGTATTTGAAGTAGCTTGTCTCTCAGGAGTACAACAGTAATACTTTAACTGACAACATTACATACATGAACTCGCTGCTCATTCATCCTACATCGTGGTATGCTGCTGTAGGAATGCTAGCATTTGAATCCAGTGCACCAGTTGATGTTTACGTTGGGAGGAGTTTTAAGATGTTTTTCTCGAACATATCTTAAAGATGTGTTAATTTAATCAAGTGAACAACGGCAATTTCATTTACATATTCTTCGTACAGGAAGCTATCTCTACACCCTGGAGGAATCTACCCAGAAAGACAGCTAAGTTATATTTTGCCATGAGAGGTGAGGATGTTTTATACACCCACAACAACTAAAGGATGTTAATTATGCTTTATATGAATAGAAACTGAAGCGATCTGATGTATTGCCTTTTCTTATACCTTTTGGCCTTGTGGATTCCCTGTGTGTATATAATGTTTTCTTTATTCTCATCTGATTTTGAAGTCAAAATAATTATGGTGAACATCCTTTTGCAGTATTGGAAGATTATGAATCATCTGAAGGGCGCAGCTCTGGTGAGACCACACTTTCTGATGTACCTGCAGTTTTGACTCACAGGAAGGACATGTGTGACAGAATGGTATAGTTATTCTTGCTATCATCTTATTTTAGTTTCCAGTGCCCCTAATATTTTACATGCTATGGAAATTTTGCAGTCTTTCAATGAGTCTCAAATCCCTACTGCTCTAATTGAACGGCTGGTAGCTTCTGGAAAGAAAGAACATCCTCCTGTATGCGCGATTCTCGGCGGCATCCTTGGCCAGGTTTGTTCCAGTGTCTTGTTCTAAGCTTTGTAGCAGCTTGTAAGAACTGCAATTTAGGAGGCTCTGGTGTTTCAGTAACTGATAACTTATTAATATTGACTAAGTGAATGTTAAAATTAATACCGACTACCGACCAACATTTGGTGGAAACAATTAGCAGTTTAAAGCTTTTGAGTATGTAATAAAAACATGATTGACAGACAATATGCTTCTTCAGGATTTTTTTCTTCCTAGAAAATAAGATATTAGATGTAGTGCTGTAGAATGACAACACAAAACAGACATATAGATGTTATGTACTCTTTCAAATACGATGCCTTTGCATTTATTTACTCAACATTGTGCTCAGTGTCGTGTTTTATATCTAACAGGAGGTGATCAAATCTATATCATGCAAGGGCGATCCGATCAAGAATTTCTTCTATTTCGATGCTGCTGACGGTAAAGGGATCATCGAGGACATTCCTCCACCTTCTACCTGACCTGGACGCCTGCTCCTTGTAACCCACTCATTGGCATCGAGCATGTAGTAAAACTCTTAGATTAGCTGTTACTGCTTGGTTTACAGGACCTATAACCTATGTGGGCACGTTTGGAATCGTGTGCAACTGAGAATATAACCCGATTCCAAGAGTAGGAATTCTGAAAGATTTAAATGTGCATGCCTTTTGGCTTTTGCCCTTTGAATTACTAGGTTAGCCAGGAGCTGTAGTATCTGCATCTTGGTAACGTACTAATGTGTCAAGCCTCTACTGATGGGAGCACCCGTTTTTGAGAGAGCATTGAACAACCTATTCGTAGCTATGCGGGACTGCGTTGTCTACAGTGCAGGTACGATCCCAATGAGAGAGAGAGAGAGCATGGAACAACCTTCTGAGAGCCTCCACAGTCGATCGAAACCTCAAATATCAAATCGTTGGCAGGTAAGCACCCGATACCTCATTTTGTTTTATCACAATGTTGGCACCGAAGCTAGAAAAATCAACAGGACCCAACAACATTGATTTGTGTTACTCCATCAGCGCCTGTGTTTTTCTTAGGCCCCGTTCGTTTCCTGCTCTCTAAAATTTAAGCACTGTCACATCAAAGAGAATCTTACGAATGTTTCGATCAATTTAATGATAAAATCCTATTGACAGATTGGTGCTAATTTTCGAGATGAATCTAATGAGCTTAATTAATTTATATTTTGTTAAAGTGATGCTACAGTAACTGTCTTCTAATCATGACTTAATTAACATCATTAGATTTGTCTCATAAATTAGTCTATAAAATTTGAAGAACCGATGACTGGCTGCTCTGAATGTCATAGTAGATTCCACACAAGCTGCAGGTACGATCACAATAGATAATGGGCCATCTTCTTCAGAGAGTGGATGGTGGAGCCCAACCCGTCTCAGAACTCTTAAGGCCGGCTTTAAAAAAAAAACTCTTTAGGCCGTACAAATGTGTGGGCGGAGGTGGGCCCACTTGAGTCGGAAAGGTTCCCTCAAAAAACAAAAAAAGTCGGAAAGGAATCGAGAGCAGATGGCTCCGGGGAAGCGAGGCAAGTCCAAGCCCAAGGGGGACGCGCCGGCGAAGCCCGCCGCCGCCGCCGCGACCTCCGGCGGGGAAGGGTTTCCGGGCTGCCTCCGTCTGATGCCGCCGTCCACCGTTGCCATCTCGATCCACGCCAAGCCTGGATCCAAGGTCGCCACCATCACTGGTCGGTCCGGTATCGCCGTGTCTTCCTCCCTGCTCAAGCTCAAAGTCTAACCCTCTGAACCGATATCGGGGACCTTGCAGATATCGGGGACGAGGCTGTCGGCGTGCAGATCGACGCACCGGCGCGGGATGGCGAGGCCAATGCTGCGCTTGTCGAATTCATCAGTTCGGTGAGTACTTCGTTGCTGTTGATAAACCAGTAGAAATTGGGCTACGGTTGACGATCTCCATAGTTCTTTCCGTTGGGTGGGTAAATTTGGAACACAAAGTTGTCCGGGTGATTTAATGATGCAGTAAATCGGTATCAACTGACTTGTTCGAAATAGGTAGCTTCTTTGTCTGTCGATATGTTGATAGTCTTTACCATTATCTTCAAAGCGACAATCTCACTCTACATTCTCCCTGATAAAAAAAATAGCACAAGTGGCAGACTGCCTGGAGATCTTTGAACTATGATTTGCTTTCAATGGTAGCTTGTTGAGCTTCGGGATGTATCGAACAAAATAATTGAATTTATCAAGAGCCTTATTAGTCCTTGCACCGGCCAATGGTTATCCAACAAAAGAAAGGCCATATTGAATTTCACACTTGAGGATAAATAATCCAAACTGCACTTGGATGATGAGAACATAGTTTTGTTTACGAGCATCGATTCCTTTAGCTGAAGCTTGTGCTGTAGAAATTAATTTTAGCTAAGCAAAAAGTTACTTCAATTCCTTGAAACCCTTGGGTTATTGTCATGAGTCCGCGGCCCCATATAACTTACTGTAAACTAGCATATAGAGGAACTAGTGTTTGATTTACTTTATATTTGAACTCATTATTGTACAGAAGATATGGTTAGATAACAGCACTCGAAGAACGAAGTACTGCATTTAAGTGACTAGTTGTGTGAGTCATCTCAAACAAGTTTGCTTTAGATGTGAAAAGCCTAATCAAGTTGTGTCAATGATTAAACTGCTGATTGGGGAGCTTTCACTTCATCTCTAACAATAATGATATGTTGATAACTATGGTAATCAAAGCTGACATTGTGGACCATCCAAAGTTATCTCTGTTCTGATAATCTTGTCAAAATTTACAGGTACTTGGGGTGAAGAAAAGAGAAGTATCCATTGGCTCCGGTTCTAAATCAAGGGAGAAGGTTGTGTTAGTGCAAGATGCGACTCTTGTAGGCGTCTACGATGCTTTGAAGAAGTCTTGTATTTCCACATGATGTATGTATGCTAAACCTGAAGCTAGTTGAATGAGTATCAACTAAAATTAGTTGTGTTCCTTTTGTATATGAATGAACCTTGCTACCTCTACTTACGTGTATCTCAAGTTTGAAAAATGAAATGATTTGGCCGAAGATCGTGATAAAAGTGTTGAAGCAAGGTCTTCAAACAATTTCTGGACTGGCCTTTTTGGGCAGTGTTACTGGGCCGGCTGCTCGTTGAAAAATTTTCAACGGGCGGGCTAGGCAGGGACAACCGAGTCTCGTGTTTGTCCTGTTTTGATTTCTTAAATTTGAGGCCATCAACTTATACTGTGCTCCTAAACTCTAAACCCTAAATCTAAAAATCAGCCACCTGAATTTTACGCAGCATCGAGTTGCGATCTGTTGGGTCGACACGTAGTACTTGCTGCCACTAATCTAAAGGTAACATTACGTACGCGAGCCGTTTCGCGACTTTTTGCGATCGGCTCGATGCACGCAGGTGCAATTTGGTCGCTGGATATGCATCAACTAGCCAGTCTACTTGTTGGATTCTACTAGTATTATGTTCCACATTCCAATACTCCATCTGTAGTTATATTGGTGCCAGAAGACAGAAGTTGCTTGGGGACACAAGAAGAAAAGCTAGCGTGATGATGATGTGCATTACCATGACCCACCACAAGTAGGCGTGGAGATTGCGGCCAAAAGATGAGTGCATGGCTTTGATTGATTGGACTGGATGCTCATCGTTGTTTGTCTTGTACGAATATGCTGCGCCTTGGCCTTCTTGATTCAGTCACCCGCATAAAACTAAAAATTAAATTAAACCGAAGCAGATGAATCCAACGATGGAATGAATAATGTTGAGTTGTTGAGCTCACGAGAGACTTGAAACAGCACCTAGCGTCCATGGTTTCTGACCTGACCTAGAAGGGGAGGATAAGGAATTGACAAATGGATTGAGGCTCTCAATGAGAGATTGGAACGAGGAGAGGTTCGTGCATTCGAAACGTTTCGGTTAATGGGCTCCCGCGGTACTCTTGTGAATTGTCACGGGTACGTGTAAAGACAAAAGGAGCACGTACACTACAGTGCGTAGCTGTTACTACAGTAGGCCCTGACTGATGAAGCCGTGAAACAAGAAGCGTCAAAAAGCTCCATGGTCACTTTGACACCTACTGCTATACTAGTATGTTTTCTAGGGAGGGCCCTGCAAATAGTAAAAAGAGCTGCATGCACACAAGTAGGGAACCTGGCGTCAGGCAACAAAATTAAAGCTATTTTGATTGATGATGCTTTGGCTTAAGCACAGGATTAGTATTATTGTTAGCTGACCTACTCCTCTTTTCTGTAGAAAAAAAAAGAAATTCAGAAAAGGGACTTTCTCCGTCGCCTTTCTTCCATGCTCAAACCATCAAATTGCAGACGGGGAGATGCAGGGAGCTCTGATAGATCGCCCAAGAGACACGGCAAAGGCAGATAGAAGAGAGGCTTGGGATGTGTTCGTTTCCTCCCTCTAAAATTTAAGCATCGTCACATCAAAGAGAATCTTATTATTTATGAATATTTCGATCAATTTAATGACAAAACCCTATTGACAGATTGATGCTAATTTTCGAGATGAATCTAATGAGCTTAATTAATCTACATTTTGCTAAAGTGATGCTACGAGTAACCGTCTTCTAATCACGACTTAATTAACCTCATTAGATTCGTCTCGTAAATTAGTCTAGGGACCTGTAATTTGTTTTATAATTAAACTTTAATTAATACTCTTAAATAATAAGATTCTTTTTGATGTGACAACTTTAAAATTTAGACCACAAGAAATGAACACCTGGTCAAAGAAATGCAGTGGACGGCTGCCATGGGTGCAGCAGACAGAGCTGCTTCCAACCCAAGCTCTACACTAGTTTGGTGGTGGTCCCGGTACATTTTCTACGAGAGGAGACAGGGAGCCGCCATACCATCTTTTTTTTTGCGACAATCTTTGTTTAGGTTTTGTTTACGCAGATGACTACTCGGTCCCGGTCATCCTGAAATTAATACCGATTGGCTCGCGGTTGGATCGATCGATCGATCGATCATCACATGCTAGGGTAGTCTCGCCAGTCGCCACACACAGTGTCGATTCCACGCATGCATGCGAATCACCGCCGGCCGAACAAGAACCTGAAGACTTGGATCCTGCAGCAGTAGAGATTCTTTTACCGGGAGGTAAGTTTCTCGTTACCCCTTTGCGTCTATGAAAAGACAATACGGAGTACCATCTGAAGCTGACCAACACGGGTTAATTAGCAGACGCTTTGGTGTGACACTAGCTACGGCTAGTACTAGTACTAGAATCATTTTATTTGCTTCTACCGCTATCTGTCTAAACTAAACCTGCCGGACCGACCGTTTCAGGACAAAACCTGCAGCTAATAATAGTCTAGTAGTAAATCACAGTGATGATAGAAACAGGTTCAAATGGAGAACATGCATGGATAGGATGTGCACGCATCACGCTTTGATTTATTTTTTCTTTCAGATTCGAGATGTTGGGCCATGCTGATTGTCAGAAGAATGCTGGTGCTGTCACTGGGACAAGGAGGGAGAATGTGTTGCATCCCGAGGCGCTAGCTGATGTTGATCGATCTTTCTTTTTCTTTGTGGCAGTAATGAGACAGAAAGCAAACGCCGGGACCAAAAACGAATTCACATTTTTCAGGTTAATAGGTTATGCACGTTGGGTCTAGTTTGGTTTGGTTGGTAGAGTAGCAGCAGCACTACTCGTGATCCAATGCTAAATACTCCAAAAAAAAAATCTTTTCAAGGACACGTTGATTTACTTGTCTTTTCCGTTGGCATTTGAGGGATGGGTCCTGACAGGGATTTGATTTGGCGTGTCTTTTGACGTCCCAAAAATTCAGGTGCATGCATGGAAATGGACAGGTTGAGAGCGACCTAGACTGAAAGATGTAAGTATTCGATTTGCCGATCGAGGTTACCATTAGTTTAGGTCCTGTTAGATTTCTGCTCTAAAATTTAAGACTGTCACATCGAAGAGAATCTTATTATTTATGAATATTTCGATCAATTTAATGACAAAACCCTATTGACATGATTGAGTACTAATTTTCGAGATGAATCTAATGAGCTTAATTAATTTATGTTTTGCTAAAGTGATGCTACAATGAATCGTCTTCTAATCATGACTTAATTAATCTCATTAGATTCGTCTCAGTAAATTAGTCTAGGAACCTGTAATTTGTTTTATAATTAAACTTTATTTAATACTTCTAAATAGTAAGATTTTTTTAATGTGACAGCTATAAAATTTAGACCTAGGAAACGAACACACCCTTAGTTGTGCGTCAATGGAAGATGTAGCATTAAGCGTTGCTTTCTCACGCCCCAAGCATGCTAAACATTGCCTTGATTGGCCACGAGGCCCATCAGCAGACAGTGTAGGCCCCAAGCAGGCTTGTTTGTACACGGCGAGGCGACCGGCCGGCGGCAAAACGCTCCCGCCACGTTGCCAACCAACAAACATGTTAGGAATTCCATTCCTCCTCAAAATCAAACGAGAGAAAAGCAACACATGGTACTAGTACCATCATTTCTCCGCATGGGTTTTGGGGTAGGTGAAGTGGAGCTTGTTTTTTTTTGAAACGGTGAAGTGGAGTTACGACTTGTTGCATGTTTTTAGGACTGCCTGATTTTCTTTCCAAAACAATACTAGTACTCCTGACGAGCATTCGGATGATTGCCCAATCACCACACCCTGATTCCTCTACTCCTACTTAAAACAGAGCCAGCATGTTTGGAGGGAGTTCCAAGATTTTACTGCAGCTTTTTACTGCTCTTTTTCGTTGAAAAGTCCCAATCTGCCCTGCTCTGCTCCTCTCCGGTAACTCACCCCTCCTCTTTCTCTGTTTGCCATTGGCGTCCGTCAAAGCTGCGCCGGACAGTATTTTAGTCGGCTCCCTCGTCCTCCACCCCCGCACGACTGCGCAACCACGCCTCCACCACCTCTGCTCCCCTCTGACCTCACCGCCGGCCCGGCCGCCACCACCCTCTCCATTCTGACAGCCCGTTACCTCCACTCCTCTCAACGGAAAGAAGACGAGGAGGAGCTGGCTTTCATGACATTCCGCCGAGGATTTCCATGACGACCGGAGCTCGCCGATGGAATGGCAGATCCCGTCGACATCGACAAGGTCCTTCATTTCTCTATCTCTCTCCCCTCTTCCGCCGCCGCCGCCGCTATCTTTCTTTTTTTCAACTTTCTCCCCGGTGCGCGTTTCGTTTGTTTTCCCAGTAGCTTATTATGCACCACAAAATGCCAATGCCAAATGCGAGCGCTGTGTTGTTTATTATTGCCAAGTTATTATTTTTTGGGGGACGGGCTAAGCCAGAGATTTTGGCTTGGGATTGCGGTGCCGGCCCATTCCGTTCCCCTCTGGTTCGGCATTCCGGGCACTGCGGGTGCTGACCGCTACAATCAGCGCCCCTTATATCAGGGGATAAAACACACAGCTTTAAATTCAAGGTTTCAGAATCCGCTCTGTTTAGCCCTCCTGCATCGTTAATGAGACAGAAACACAATTCCTCGGATTGTGCCATAGCTCTGTCTATTGCACAAATAAGATTGCGAAACAGACTAGGAAAGACAAAAGCTTTTGGGATCTCCATGTCCTCTCTATCGTGATATGTCTGTGATATCTCTTTCAGCATTCTTTTGGATGTTACGGCATGAGTAAAATCTCGAAGATGGCCAACTATATTAAAATATAATGAACAAAACAAAGCTACAACCATTTCCATTAGGTACTCTTGTCTCGAGGGAAAAGGCCAATGAGACACCTGGAACTTCCCACTAGCGTTGGTGCTATCAAAGTCTGTACTAACAAGTGCATTTCCAGCAAATGTTCTCCAGTTTCATATGGAATAATTATCTTACAATGTAATTTTCACCAGTTACATTTCTTCACAACTGTCTGATCACCGTCATGAATTCTGCAGGCGCTTATTGCTTTAAAGAAAGGCACCCAGCTGCTTAAATATGGCCGCAAAGGGAAACCAAAATTTACTCCCTTCAGACTGACAAATGTGAGTTTAATGCAGATTATGCTCTCCCTGCTCTGTTTTTCTTCGATTGGTCTGTATGTATTTGTCACATTTTGAATCTTTCATTATTCATTCACGCACTATATATACAATCAAGCCTCAAAGCCGTTGTATCAGAAACAACTATTGGAAATTTATTATAATCAGATTGGAGATCTACCCCTGCAGTTATTGACATGCATAAAATTCCCCTCTCTTCAGGATGAATCCACTCTTATTTGGGTTTCAAATGGCAAAGAGAAAACTTTGAAACTAGCTTCTGTGTCCAAAATTCTCTCAGGGCAAAGAACGGTAAGGAAGTTTAAAACAATATTTTTAATTTTCACCTCAAGTTCCCCTTCAGCTATTGACATGAATTATTTCGCAGCTGGTTTTTCAACGTTTTCTGCTTCCTGAAAAGGACCATTTATCCTTCTCACTCATATATAATGATGGCAAACGGTCTCTTGATCTGGTATTACTGTCAAAATCAATTTATCTTTTTTTCTTCTTCTGTTTCCTTTCTGACTGGATTATCACATCTGAATATTTTCAATCCTATTCTGAAGATATGCAAGGATAAAGTTGAGGCAGAAGCTTGGTTTACTGGTCTTAATGCATTGATATCACCGGGACAGCACGGATCCCAGCCCCAACGTATAGATGTAATGCGCAATGCTGGTTTTTCTTTTGAGGTACCTTTATCTCAACTTCTGAACATATTTTTTTCTAATTAATATTTAATAATTCAAATTGTCTTGATTTCATGTCATTATTTGAGTAAGAATCTCATATAGTTATGTTAGCTTCTTAATGCATATTCTTTGCTCGGATTTCCACAGTTATTCTCATAGCTCATTAGTATGTAGCTTCAAATCTTGAATACTAGGATAATATTATTGACCATATGTCTAGACATATTATTGCCGTAAGTTCAAGCGTTGGGGTCCTTGGAGTTTGTTTTCGCCATCATCCAGCTCTAATTGCTGGAATTGGGATCATCAAATTCTTCTGGAGTTTGTTATGCAATCTAAGACAGCTAAGGCGTCAGTTTTTAGCTAACATTGTAGTTGAGCTAATAAATTGTTGATATTGCAGCCACTTTATTCTAAATATATTGAAGAACTAGTTTACTTATGTGGTTTTAGGGGCATATCCTGTAGATAAATCACATACTTTACATCTTCGAATCCTAGAATTCTGAACATTTTCCTATAAATTGATTGCAGTGTGGAAGAGATAGTAGCCTAAGCAGTAGCTCTACTTTAACCTCAGATTCCCTTGAGAACAAGTTGAGTTCAGCAAACTCTACCAAGGATCGTTCTTCTGGAGAATATACATATTCAGAAAGGACTGATGTGTCAGATATGCAAGTGAAAAGTGTTTCTTCTTCAGACATTCGCATCAGCATTTCCAGTGCGCTTAGCACATCCAGCCAAGGGTCCGGAGGCGATGATTCTGAATCATTTGGGGATGTTTACGTCTGGGGGAAGTCATGTGTGATGCCAGTTCAAGACCAGGGTCTGATAGAAGTGCTTACTCTCCTGGCTCAACATCCGATATTCTAGTACCAAAGCCCCTAGAGTCAAATGTAATGCTGGATGTAAGTTATGTGGCTTGTGGTGTGAAGCATGCTGCCCTTATTACAAGACAGGCAGAGGTATTTACGTGGGGAGAAGAGTGCAGCGGCCGTCTTGGTCATGGAGTTGGGACAAATGTTTTCCAACCACGTCTTGTTGAGTCGTTATCGATCTGCAATGTTGAACTAATTGCTTGTGGTGAATTCCATACTTGTGCTGTCACGGCAACTGGTGATCTTTACACCTGGGGAGACGGTACACACAATGCAGGGCTCCTTGGTCATGGAAGCAATGTGAGCCATTGGATCCCAAAAAGAGTTGCAGGCCCATTGGAAGGTCTTCAGGTATCAACTGTTTCATGTGGCACGTGGCATACAGCCTTGATAACTAGCTTGGGGCAGTTATACACATTTGGTGATGGTACGTTTGGAGTCTTAGGCCATGGAAATCGAGAATCGACCTCCTATCCAAAGGAAGTGGAGTCTTTGAAAGGTTTAAGGACGATTTCAGTTTCCTGTGGTGTGTGGCACACTGCTGCTGTTGTTGAGGTTATCATTTCACAATCCAATGCTTCTTCTGGAAAGTTGTTCACATGGGGTGACGGAGACAAATATCGCCTTGGGCATGGTGAAAGGTCTTCAAAACTAAAACCGACCTGTGTGCCTTCGTTGATAGATTACAACTTCCACAAGACCGCATGTGGTCATACTCTTACTATTGGGTTGACTACTTCAGGTCACATCTTTACAGTCGGGAGCTCTGTTTATGGACAGCTTGGCAATCCAAATAATGATGGAAGGTATCCTCGTCTGGTCGAAGAGAAGCTTGGGGGTGGTGGTGTTGTTGAGGTTGCTTGTGGATCTTATCATGTTGCAGTGTTGGCAAATACTGGTGAAGTTTACACATGGGGTAAGGGTGCAAATGGAAGACTGGGCCATGGTGATATTGCAGATCGTAAAGTACCTACACTTGTTGAAGCTTTGAGGGATAGGTCTGTGAAACGCATTGCTTGTGGATCAAGCTTTACAGCTGCAATATGCCAACATAAATGGGTGTCTGGGATGGAGCAATCTCAATGTGCTGCATGTAGACAGCCATTTGGATTCACTCGGAAGCGGCACAACTGTTATAACTGTGGGTTTGTTCACTGCCATGCATGCAGTTCAAAGAAAGCTTTAAGAGCAGCATTATCTCCAAATCCCGGAAAACCATACCGTGTATGTGATTCATGTTACCTGAAACTAAGTAAAGTTCTGGATTCTGGTAGCTCAAAAAAAGTTGCACCATCCAGTAGTTCAGACATGATTAAGAACTTAGATGTGAAGGCAGCTAAGCAGGCAAAGAAGTCTGACAACCATTTGCAGGTTCCTCCAGTTTTGCATCTGAAAGACATCCCCTTCATCAGTACACCTGAACAGCAGAATTTGTCTACAGTATCTTACCGAGACCCTAATGACCCCAGATATAGTTTTCCATTTTTGAGAATGCCAAACCTAAATTATTCGAACTCGCTGTCCTCAGAAAGTTTCGAGAGCCTCAGGGATGCAAATGAACTTCTAAAACAACAGGTCCAAAAACTACAAGCCGAGGTATGTTTTCTCCAATTTTGGTTCTTTTTAAAAGCACCAAGAGAGAGTTCTTATACTTGTCCTTGGATCAGGTTAACAGCTTACGACAGCAACGTGAACAGCAAGATGCTGAATTGCAGAAATCTGAGGCAAAAGCTCATGAGGCAATGACCCTTGCTACTGAGGAGGCATCCAAATTGAAGGCGGCAAAGGATGTTATAAAATCATTGACAGCACAGGTAAACTTTTAGGGGCTTGCTAATTTCAGTCGATTGAAAGTTTGGGGAACTTTCAATCACCGTCCAACACCACTAGATGGTCCAAAAAAAAAAACAATTTTTTCTATAGTCTATTGATTAATAGATCCCCCTCCCCATCTACATGCTACACAACCCTAAAAAAAATAACAATACAAATTCTGTCATTTACTTTGCATTTTCATTTTGGATTTGGTGTTCACACCGCTTTCTGTCAGTTACTTTTCTTTAGATTTTCTAACATTTTCTTCATCATCAAAAGGTCTGTAGGGTAATTTTGATTGAAATGGACAGAAACTGTTCCCTGTGTACTTTAGATTACCTACTATCATCTTCCTTCACCTATTGTCCTTCGGTGCTACAGTGGTAGGCAGATGACATAAAATTTGCTGCTTAATTTGCGACATTTGTTTTGTGAAACCCTCTTTGCAACAACATTAGCATATTCTGTTAAAACTGTCAGTTGGATGACTTAGGTGAAAATTTGGGTGCTAGTAGGATTAGTATTATTATAGTACAATCACACCCAGCATTGATTGCAACAACGGTGATCAGCCAACAAGTCCTCAATCAGCCCCATCTGAACATTTCAATTCTGAAATTGAAGCATGTGATGCATTTCACTTTACACATAAGTGGACTGCACTGGCATTTGTCCTCAGTGCTATTTACTTTGTGATGATATATATGTGAACTCGGAGTGCTACGTGAGTTGCCATGAAATTGTAGCTTAAGCAACTCATTGAAGCGATATGTTGTTTTGTCTTGGAAGGCACAAATTGCCATGGCAGTTCATGACTTAAACTGAATGACGTTTGCTTTTTCTGGCAGCTGGAAATGGTTGGAAGGTCTAATGGAGCATGTGATGTGAAGCATGCACGCCTGACTGGTGTTTCACCTCCCGAAACGGGGACTGAAAGCCAGCTGAGATATGATTCTGGCAGCGTTCCATATCCTCAAACACCCACTTCCGTTCCATCTGCTCGGTTTGGTGGAATACCTGCCCAAGTCCAAACTTCCATGGTTCCACAGGAGAACAGGAGGGAACACCCCAACACTATTAAAGATTTGTCCGGTGTGCAACAGAGGACTAATGGAGGGACAATTGGGTATCGCTATAGACCAGATGATTCTGACAGAAGGGAAACAGAAAGGTTCCAAATAAACATTACGAGAAGTTGTGTTTCTCCCAATAATCAAGTCGAAGCTGAGTGGATAGAACAGTATGAACCTGGAGTATACCTGACCCTTGTTGCCCTTCGCGATGGAACGAAGGAACTAAAAAGAGTGCGGTTCAGGTATGAATACCACTCTTTCGTTGAATAACCGTAGGACCCGAGTAAACTGAAGCATTATTGGCAACTCCTAGAATAACCCCCTGTATTGTCATTCTTTGTAGCCGGAGAAAATTTGGAGAGCATCAAGCAGAGTCATGGTGGAATGATAACCGTGACAAAGTGTACGAGAAGTACAATGTGAGTGGAACCGATCGGCTCTCTTCAGTAATGACAGCTTAATGTGGTATTTCTGCATGGAGGAGCTAGACGTCCAAACCGGTGTGGTGAAGTGAAGTCGCCACTGCTGGAGGCATATCTCCTCGACTCCTCCTCCTTGTAGGACAAGCTGATATGGATCTGGTTTCGGGCTTTTGGCTGTGGGCCGCATCGTCATATTGATCTAGCTCTCACCTGCCTTTCTGTCTTCTTTGTATAGCACTTAGGATGGTAGCAAATCGTTGTTGCCCCATTGACCACGATACAGAGTAATTTTGTTCGTGATGATTGTGTCCTGAGTCTAATGGATGGGCAAAAGCTCATCGTTTCTTTGATATAGTTCTTGTGTGACTAGTTGTTATCCATTTCTGCCTCTGGCAGCAATCTGAAGTAAATGGTACTAGTAAATTGCGTAAGTTGGATATATGCTCGTCACTAGGGATCGCAAAAGTGAAACTGGGAAATGTGAGTTTGACACAGCCGACGATAACATCGCAAAAGCGAAGCGTAAAAAGTGGTGACGCAGAGTCTACGAAGAGAATGTTGACGACCGGATTATGTCGAAAAAGAGTATGGGTAATCTGATAAGGTTGGAATTTGCTTTTATGAGGCGGTGTTTTATTAGAGTCGGCGGAGGCTGACGCGAATCCCTGTCGGAGAAGCATGCAGCGAGCGAGGTAGATCCTAGAAAAGTAAGCTTTGCCGGGAGAGGATGAGGATTCCTTGCTCTTATCTGCCGCTGATGCTGGGCGGTCGAATAACAGTTTTGATAACCTTTGCATCAGCCGCGCGAATCTCTCGCACCTTGAGGAATGAAAATTGGTCTGAATGGCGAATTCCTTTCCGTTGTTTATACCTTGATGAGGAATGAGTATCAGGCAGAAAGGTTCCCATTCCATCCCTCCCCTGCAACCAAGCATGCCTGCAACCGAATGAATGTATCCCTGCCACCAAGCATGCCTGCAACCGAATGAATGTATGTGCACGGAGCCTCTCTTCCTCCATCAATCGGGAGGGCGAGCATATTTCAGTGTCGGACGCCGAATCACAGAAAACCATGCTCCCCTGTACTTCAGTACAGTACGGGTTTGTTTGGTCTCCACAGTCCCGTCGTTTCCATTGAAAGAGTCTCTCTGCGACGGCGACTATCCCGTCCCGTCCTCTACTCTACCTGAGCATAACAGAGCAGGGTAAATCAAATCTCCGGTCATCAATGGCGCAGTGCCAACCTCGAATACTCATCGCTGTCTGGTCACGAAAGAGCATTTTGCTTCGTACTGTAGCAGAAACACTAGGAGCCGTAGGATACGATGGTTCAAGCTCCTCTCCTCTCCTCCCTACGTACAGATACAAATCCAATTTACGTTGACCTCTACTAGTACGATCACGTGTTGTCTCCACTCAAAAGTCGTTTCAGAGCTCAACCTGCCGTGAATTTCATCATTATACTCCGCTGATCTGACACTTCACTGACCTAGCATCTTGATTACTCCTAGAGTCTGAAAAAGGGTATGCTTGTCCGACGTGGAAGTCTTCTTCTTTCACATAGATACAAGAAAAAGAAAACAGAGTTTCTGCACGGTTACTTTTCTTTTGAACTTACACAGTCCGCAATGCAAACAGCTACTCCCTCAGTTTCAAAAAAAAAGCTACTCCCTCCAATTATTATCGTCATTTACTTCTTTCTCTTTAAGGTTTGTCATTTATTTTATTCAAAATATTAGTTCAAATGCGACAACAAAATATTAGGTCAAACATAACGAAAAAGCAACATCGACAACAATTTTTAAAGTGAGTAGTATTCACCGTGTTTTGGTTCACACTACAAGTACTTCGTGAAACAGTTCATCATCAACACTTCACTTTGTTAGGATTCCTCCCCTCTCTGATCTCGTCATCCTCTACAGATTGTGATTATCCAGTGCTAAAACCCTTCATCAATTCAAATAACTTGACCCAAAAGTAATAATCTGAACATCTCTCTCTCTCTGATATGCACCGTAGTACACTGTACACTGGAGGAACAGAAATCGCTTTGCTTGCCCGACTGATGAAGCCTGCTGCTGGGCCTGTGTCTGTCTATATATACGGACATCACATTGCTCCATCTCTCCACATCCCATTGTCCCCTAGCTACCCCACTACTCTTTCCCAAAGCAATTAAGCAAGCACCATGGCCATCAGATGCAAAGCTACCCTGCTCCTCTTCCTCCTCGTGGTCGCCATGGCCGCGCGCTGCGTCGACGGCTCAAGAAGCATTCGGACGCCGACCTCGCAGAAGAAGAAGATGGGCACGGTGGCGACGAAGCTCTTCTCCTACATACCGCAAGCGAAGCTGATCCCGCCTTCCGGCCCGTCGGCGAGGCACAACTCCATCGGCCCGGACAAGGAGGAACAGCCTTGATTATTTGCAGGTTTCATGCCGGCGGCCCAGGCCCCTAGATATATATGTATATATAGAGAAAATTGCCCCAAATATATCCTCTACTAGTACTAGGAGAGAGTGTGGCGTCCTGCACGTAATTACTAGTAGTTGGTTTTTGCATGACACTGTGCTTCACCTTTTCGTTTGATATACATACTTTCCTCGATCGACATCTACTATATATTTTTTTATTTCTCTCTTCATTTTTTTATCCGTTTTGTTGTTGGCTGCTGGTGGTTGAATTAACGGCCGGCATGCTTTTATTCCTGCTCTGGCTCGTCATAGATCATTATCTATTTAGCTGAATTATCTGTCAGGGTCCCGTTTTGGCCAATTACCTCTGATTCCGCGGAGACACAAGAAAGGGTACTAGTAGTATGAAGAGGATAATGAAGGGTCACCTTCACCCTGTGACTGTGACTGAGATGGCTGTGTGTGTGTGTGTGCAGCAAAAGGTTGGCAGAATGAATGTTGAAACATTGTGGTTTATACTGTTTGATCATTCTATCTTCTTCCATGTATCTACACCGCAGTTCGCAGTGCGAAGCAAATTTCCTTGAGAGACACGTGCGCACTGTTTTATTTCTTTAAGGCCTGATTTCATGGGTCACATTTATTTCTTTTGAATTGAAAATGACGGATGTTTGTTCACGCCAATAATTGGTGACCGGCCACGATGATATGGACGTGCTTCAAGTTTATTTGTTTCTCTGAAAATATGCATGCACATGGATGGAGGCAGGCAGCTGAAGAAGAGGCACAGTACAGCAGGGCCCGGGCTTCCTTCCATTGGCTGACAAGAGATCAAACTCCCATTAGAAAAAGGAGAATAAAGGTGAACAGAACTCTGCTTGTGATTGATTGAGCGACGAGTGTGGTGTGGAGCTGGGGCACGAGTGGACTTGACAACGAGGTAGGCATCGCCCCTATACCCTAGCAGTAGCGCAGCTGCAAACAAGTGACGATTGGAGTTGCAGAGCAGGAAGGGATGGCTCACGGAATGGCACGGAAGAGCACTACTCATCAGGCAACCAGTACGACACTGTTTGTTTACGTGATTTGCAAATCTCCCGCTCGTGTGTTAACGGGCACGACGGAATTGAACTATCAAATCTCAAGCTAACTACTCATGGTAGAACGGTTCTTTGAGGATCATAACATGGTTGGTTTGGTTCAGTCCAGTTGCAGGCAAAACAACCTGCAGCTGGCCTCTAGTAGTGCTTCACTTCTTCTACCGTCTATCGGTGGCGCCAGTCACTCATGGGAATCGCTTCGTCGACCAATAATAAGTTTATGTTATCAAAAAAAGACCAATAATAAGTTTCCAATTAATTAAGTAGATTCGGTAACTGAAACCAAAACAGAGAGTTGTGGTATGTGCACGGAGTTACAATTCTTACCCTGAAAACGTTCATTCTGTATCACGAGCTTGTTGTTGTGTCTTTCAGTTAATTAAGTATATGTAGATGTACTAGTTCTTGTTAATAGATCTGTAGATGTTCATCAGTCAGCTTGTAATCTTGTATTGACTAATTTTCCCGACCTCTTTCTCTATCTACTCGAAAATGATCCAAGGGCTCGCACGACACTGGCGGGCCTCCAGTTCCTCCATTTCAGTTGAGCCTGCAGCAATAAGCCCGGAAAATTGACCAAATCCAAATGACTCCCAGCCTCATGCATAGCTCGCTCCTTCCCGTTCTACTACCTCAAAGCATTCCTTTTCTTTTTCGACATCACCTTAATCATTTGTCATTCAAAAAATTTTACGAAAGTAAAAAAACAAATGAGTCATACTACTTCAAATCTATACCATGATCTTCTTTAAAAAAAATCTAAAAATAACCTAAATTCATTGAATCCTTATTGGTATCAAAACATTTTTTTGTTATGGTAAGATTCTATTTTAAAATTTTGAGTAGTTTGAATTTTCTTCAAATTTTAATTTAAATTCAAAGTATAAATAGATTTAACAATTGTTATTACAAAACTATAGGTTTTATCTTTGTAAAATCTACAGTTTTATGATTCATATAGACATCAAATATGTAGTTTTGTGATAATAATTGTTAAATAGTACGTGATAGCGTTATCACCACAAAATTTGTGGTTTTGTAAAATTTACTCTTTTAGTTGTGTTGGTGGCCATTGAAATTTTGTCTACTTAAATGGCTTGTTCGCAGGAAGATAGTGGTTCACACTTTGGAGGGCTAGGGAATGTTGGTCCTCTTCAACTTGTACAAGGTGTGGTAGGACGTCCAGGACCTTGGAATCCTGTAGTGAGGGTTGAGGTGGCACCGCCGCCACGTGGAAGCCTTTGCTGCTCTCTCGTGACGACCTTGCGGCTAATGAGAATTGTTCGTCCTATGCTTTGCTAGTGTACGTAATAACTTGTCAATAACGAGAATTGTCGTCGTCCTAGCCAGACACAATGCATACACATAGAAACATGCGACCAGGCAACAAGGCTGCCACGAGCGAGAGCAACGAAGGCTTCACATAGGGTGAGGCATTTCTCGGCCTTCAACCGAAATGGAGGTTGGCCCCCGGGTCATTTTCGAGGAGACAGAGAAAGAGGTCAGGAATATTGTGAGACTGTGAGTTAGTACACGTTGACTAATGAACATATACATGTCTATTAATAAGAACTATTACATCTAATACTTAATTAACTGAAAAACAACAACAGACTCGTCGTTCCTTTACAGCATGCACGTATATAGCACACAACTCCCTGTATTGGTTTCATCATCGGATCTGCTAGTTAATTAACCGGAAACTTATTAATTATTAGTCGACGAAGCGATTCCACCACTGATCGATGGACGGCACAAGAAGTGAAGCACTAGTGGAGCCCGGCCTCATGTTATTTGGCTGCAGCTGGACTGAACCAACCATGTTGTGGAACGCTGGGTTCATTAGCTGATGATGGCTAAAGAAGCTTGTACCGGTAATGGCGCCACCTCCAGCTCCAGGCAAATAAGAACAAGGCAAGGTGCTCACCGCTAACGGCGACGCGTCTCTGCAGTTCCTGTCCATGAGTGCCTCGTAGAGCTGGAACGGGAACTGAGGAGGAGCTGTAGCAGTAGCAGCGGGGATTGCTGTCCTCGGCGGCGCAGCGCCGGTGAGGCGCTGGACGACGGACCTGAACTCGCCGGGATGTGCGTGGATGACTTTGGGTGACTCCACGTAGATGATCACCGGATGGTGCCGCCGCTTCTTCATCGCCGTGTTGTTTGTGACGACGAGCTCAGCTGGGCGGGGGCCCTCAAGCTCGTGGTGGTGGCGCCGCATCAACGGCCTTCGGCAGGGCATTCTCTTCGTTCTCAGACTAGTTGTCTGCGGTGGAAATGGATATAAATAATTACAGACAGCTTCAAGGATTAATCGATGGATCCTGTAAATCTCTGTTAGGCCGCATGCGTATATATATATACGACATTCAGAGGTATGTGTCCTCGTCGGTGCAGAGATAATTTTATCACCGATCAATCAGGATCTCGCTTAATAAGTCAAGGCGGCAAGGACCGAGTCAGATCACAAACTTGGTCGCTTTCCAATCTAATTCTTACAAGGGCAAGGCGAAGCAAGCGAAACTTTCAACAACTGGATTGCAAATTCCTATAGCTCAGTATGCAGTGCAGCATTGCTGATTCTGGATTGCAAATTCCTATAGCTCAGTATGCAGTGCAGCATTGCTGATTCATGTACACATATAGCTGGTTGGTCTGCTATTAGCGACGTCGTCAAAACCCCCAAAGCAATGCAGCAGCCCCCCCCCGCGGACCTGGTTGTTTCATTTGGAGCCTCAAACTCGGTCGCGTCTCTAGTCAGTCACCTGCACTCTGCTGTTTTTTTTTCCTTGGAAATTAGAGCCGGTCTAACTCTATAATAAACTCTGTTATTGGAGTTAGGCCATTCTGAATTACACACTTTGTGCTGCAGCGAGACAAAAAAAAACCTCAACCAAACAACAAACAAGGCATCAGGTGGCGTTTAATTAAGAAAAACAGACACCAAAGTGTTTACGCTCGTACTATATCATTCTAGTAGTAGTACCACTCGATCTGCAGCTTTTAATGCACTTTATGAAATTTAAAGAGCCGATATTTGGGTAAGTAAGACAAAACAAAGGTTTGTAGCGCCTGACCTCTTTTTGGAGCAAACAGTGACGAGAGGGGAAGTGGCGGATGCAAATTAAAAGCGTTGTGGCCAGGTCAACTTGTTAGCTCGCTCACTATGCAGGATCAGAGAGGCATTCAAGAGTTGAGACCAATTCTCAGACCTCCGGCTGCTGGCGACCTACCAAAACTGGCTCCATCAATAAACCAATTAGCGCAGAAGAGTGAAGACAGTCCGGCGCGGCCACAAATGACGTGAGCTTCCAAACAAGACAGGATAGGTGACGAAGGTTGGACGGAGTCTCAATTTGAACGGATCCACGGAACATAATTTTTCTGCTCCGATCACCTTATACATTAGTTTAATTTAATCCGTGTATATGTGCGTTTTGTTTCGATGTCCCTATTTATGCACCGACGCATTTCCGTTTTTTTTTCTATTCATTTTAAGGAAATAAAGACTCGAGCCCAGTACTTTTTTTGAATGTAAGTCGGGCCCAGTACTATCGAACAAAGCCCAAATCCTGTAATCAACTAGTATTGTTCCCTGACGATAACTTCATTTTCCCTCACATTATCTTCCCCGGCGGCGGCGGAGAGATATGGCGCCGGCAGTCCGGCACCGCGTCTTCCATTTCCTTCCACATTTATAGAAGCATCTGTGTATCTCATGGGCCAGATGCCAGAGCAGTCCATATGCACAAGCACAGGCCTGTTTTGTAGCCTACAGGCCCAATACAGTCGGAAACAGCCCAAACTAATCTGCATCACGACGGCCTTGCCCTGCTCGATTCCCATTCCATGTTCCCCCTGACGAAAAAAATGCACATTCTTGGTGATCAAATTTCTTTGGGTTGGGTTTTGTTTGTCAAAAGCTAGCGCAACCGACACGAGGCAGCTCTTTGGCGCCAAGAGCCCAAGAGAGAATGCAATCAATGTTTTTTGACAACAATATATCTATGTATATATGGGGTCAGAGATTTCAGCTAAAGGGACAGCTCCAGCTCGCCTCATATGTCCACAACAATAATCGGGGCATGAGAATGAACCGGTGGAACGGAGAGTTAGTCCTGTTTTCAGTCTCGGATTTCAAAAGAAGCAGCACTTTCCTTCCACCTCTTCCATCTGCACAACACATGTTTCGTCTTCAGGGGTGCACCGTATGACCAGAGTTTCCATTCCGCTGTCAAAAAGGTAAACTAATAATTAATCGACACACGTATGTTTCATGGCCGTCCATCCTGCTGTCAACCCGAGTTTTCCAGTACGTGTGACTTTCCTCCTGATGAAGGTGTTTGCTTTTTTCTTTTTGGAACAATGGATCACCGCCAACTTACTAGCGGTCAGACAAGAAAGCAGCTACAAGCTAAACAATTTCAGATTATCAAGGCGCACGCCGTTGGATCAGCCTTAAGTTGGCCATACACATCATGAGTCGCTCTGATTTTACTATATTCAAGTCTAAGGTAGCTACCGAGGAAATAAAATGAATTATTAATACACTGGAGTGTATGTTTTTAGATAATGACACTCAGGAGTGTATGTAATGGCAAGGTCAAACAAATTGTAAGGGCAAGATGAGGAGTACAGTATCTAGAACCGTGCGGCGTTGGGCCTCCATCACGCAAAATAAATAGCTCGCGGCAAGAAACAGATGTCGGCGCATCATCAGCGTATGTATGTATACGCGTCCGTCGTATATTATATAACTTTTGGATCCGTCGTGTCATCTCTGAAATTCATTGACCTGCCAGTGATTCAACTTGTTTTATTTTCCATATACGTACACGGAGACTTTTAATTTGGTGTGGATGAAAAACCCTGCTTCAAGGTTACGTACAATGACTTCTCTGAACGAAACAGAGTAACAGACAGTAAACTAATGGCGCCCATGCATCGTTCAAATACTCCAGCAAACTGAAGGAAAAAAAACAGAGAGAGATTGCACATGTAGTCAAACGGAAGAAACAAAACTCGCTCTTAGGATACCCATCGATGAACACATTATCTTAACATCTACCGACGATCTACACATACGTTTTCAATCTAATCTCCTCGTTCTTCCAAAATTTCCACCCTTTCGTTTGTCTCAGGCCGAACAGAATTTGACAGAGACAGCGAGGCCCTTGCTTGGTCTCATGTGGCAAGTCAAAGCGAACAAATCAACCAGCAGGTAGCCGTTTACCAATCTCATTGGCCTGTCTGCTGTCCAATTCACCACTTTTCTCTCCGGAACACGTCATGTCCCATTCAATGGACGCTATTCTACCCTGCGTTCTTTGATTCTTCTCGGCATCAAATGATTCATTTCTGCAATCGGGTGTTAATTAATTACGGGCCAAGCAGGCCAGTTAACTCTCTAACTGAAACTGACTCCTTTCTTCAGTGTACTTATGTCATCGGAGCAGTGGGTGGAGAGATTACATACAGTAGTACTACATGGCTTGTAACATACAGTAGTATCTTTCGGTTCAGCACACGAAACAACAATGACAGGTCAGACATGGCTTGTTGCCAAATGCTGGATCTATCAGAGTATGCGGTGTATTTATTTATCTATTTATTGAAAGGATAAAAAAAAAGCAAGAGGAGTGAGGGATCTATGAAGCTAAACAAGTCCGGTCAAAGCGAGATGCCTCGTTCGTCAACAGAGGGATTACCTATGCGAATTTCCCGTTCTTGCCTAGTAATTCACCAGACAGAGATAGTAGTACAAGCACGAGAAAACATTGAGGGATACAAATCGAGTTTAAACTAGAGCGACGCACCAGGGTCCTAGGGCGTCGGAGAGCTCGCGTAATTGGACACTTGCTCTCATCTCGTCAACTCTTTTCAGCTGCATCTGTCCTTCTCCCTTGGCCCGGTCGATGTCTGCACGCGCGCTGTGCTCTACTGCTGAGTCAAAAAATCATACTGAAAGGAGATCTCTGCAGGATGTATATTAGTAACTGCAGATCCGGCTATGTGTACAAATAACGAATACATCATGATCTAGACCTTGTGTTTGGGTTTCGAAGTACTCGTATTTATCATTTAACAATTTCGAGAGTAGAATCTTGAATATAAAATGTGCAGCCAAGACGACCAATAAGATTAGGAATCGATTGGAGCATGGTGGACTGGCGACTGATTTTTTATTATTTCCATCAGTGGTCTGGTCGTGTGATGCACGTATAAGAAGAGAAGATTTCTCCAGTCTCTCGCAACCAGTCCACCACTATTCCTCTTCTTCTTCACCGTTATGTGCAAGAAGCAAAAGCAATTCGATCAGATGATGGAGGATGTTCCTTGCTATTTTGTGTGCCCGATATCGCTGCAGATGATGCGCGATCCGGTGACGCTGCCGACGGGCATCACGTACGAGCGCGAGTGCATCGAGCGGTGGCTGCAGGTGAGCGGCGGCGGCGGCGGCAGGTGTCCGGTGACGAAGCAGGCCGTGGCGGCGGGGTGCGAGCCGACGCCCAACCACACGCTGCGCCGGCTGATCCAGGCATGGTGCGCCGCTCATGACAAGATAGACGTGGCATCGCTGCTGTCTCAGATCCGGCTGGGTGGTGATGCGATGGTGGAGGCAGTGCGCGAGCTGAGGGACGTGGCAGCCGACAGCCACCGGAATCGGGAGCTCATCGCCGGCGTGCCCGGAGCCGTCGACACCCTCGTCTCCCTCTTCGTGACTACTAGTACTAGTACTAGTAGTAGAGAAGAAGACGGCGTGCAGGAGGCGTTGCTGGAGCTCCTGTGGTGGCTCATGTCGGAAGCAGAAGGAGCTGGTGCGACGGGTGAGCTGGTGGACGCGCTGGTGTGCGCTCTGCGACGCCCCACCACGTCCAGCAGGAGCAGGAGCAGGAGCAGGAGCAGGAGCAGGGAGCACGCGGCGCGGCTCCTGGCTGACGTCACCGCCGCCGTGCCGCCCAACAGGCTCCCGGAGCAGCTTTTCCACGCAGTCGTGCATCTCCTCCGCCACCGCCACAGAGACCATCTGCCGGTGACCAAGGCGGCGCTGCGTGTGCTCGTGGGCGCGGGCCGCAACCGCGTCAAGGCCGTGGACGCCGGCGCCGTGCCCGTGCTCCTGGACATGCTGCTCGACCTTGACTCTCCCCCGCGCCGCCTCTGCGAGCTGGCTCTGGCGGCGCTCCACAGCCTGTGCGCCTGCGCCGACGGCCGAGCCCACCTGGTGGCCCACGCCGCCGGCCTCGCCGTCGTCGCCCGCACGGCCCTGCTGCGGGTGTCCGACCTGGCCACCGACAAGGCCGTGCGCGTGCTGCGCTCCGTCGCCAGGCACGCCGCCACGCCGCCGGTGCTGCACGAGATGGCGCGCACCGGCGTCGTCGCGGCGCTCTGCCTCGTCGCGCGTTCCGACCACGCCGACAAGAGGACCAGGGACCGGGCCACGGAAACGTTGCGCCTCCACGCCACGCCATGGACAAACTCCCCATGCCTGCGCCCACACGTCCAAGCCATCTATGCCTCCATCATGCATTCATGATTCATAAAGTTTTCTCTCTCTCTCTCTCTCTCTCTCTCTCTCTCTCTCTGATGGATCCATTGCTGTACGTACACCGTCTAACTAGCTCTCAATTTTTACACATGTTTCAATTTAATTCAAATTTAAATTATCATCTTCTCCCAGTCGACAGGGCCCACGTACCACTGAGGCCCATTGCTGGTGCATTAAGAGAACTCCGGCCCATTATCCCGGGCGCACTCGCTGTCTAAGTGTCTATGCCCGAATTCAATCTCGTTATTATGGGCTTCATTCAGTTGGCCCAACATGCATTTACGGACCAAGCCATCTCAGCCTCTCCATGACTCCATATTTATCTCCTCCTGCTTCCTTCTTCCGCCAAACAGATAGACACACAAAGAAGCTTTGTTTGCGATGGCGCCTGTTTCTTTGTACCAGCAAATGGTAAAGGGTACATATGCAGGTGGTGTTGTGCAAATCGGAAGAACCAACTTCCTTCCTTGGACCACAAACACATCCTTCCATAGATCAATAAACTGGGTCAATCAATCCTTGACCCAACGAAGAATTCCATCAAAAGAAAAATCCTTGACCCAACGAAAACAAACAAACCTACCTTATCGATCTACTACTGTCACTTAGGAATAGCAGTTAGCTTGAGAGTACTCCTAGTATAGCAGTTTAAAAGGCCAATGTTCTCTATCTGACTTGACCCTGTCCTCCACAAATAAGAAATAAACATGCTTCCGGGGCAAATGTCTCTGCCCCAGGAGATGGTTAGAATAATTTGTCTACTACTACTAGTACTGGTAGTGATCGCGATCAGTGGTTGTAACTGCTGGCAAACACAACACATGCGTGCACAAGTGGACTGTTTTCAAACACACTAGTATAATGGAGGCTCGATCGTCTGAGCAACACAACATGCGGAGGAGGAATCTTGCCTGTACTTGTTCATGTGATGTGGATAAAATTGGGTGGTATACGTGCCAATGACTCGATGCAAGACTTGTTTTTTTGTTCCGCCTACCTGTACGATGATGTATGCAATACTACGTTTTTGTCTTCAAATCCTGTCTAGTCTAATCCAGTAGTTTTATACGGTAATAATTGGACTAGTACTACCACTATAGGCTGGCTATCAAGTCCGCACTCCAGAAATAGGAGTAGCACAATTATCGATTGTTTCTTGGGTGGAAGATATAATGGTGACGTGACGCGCCAACAACATGAGTGGTACTCATGAGGATTAATGGTAATTAATTCTGATACTGCTTCATCGAATCATCTTAAGTTGATTTGATCATCTCTTCTTTTGGCCAGTTAGCTGAAGATGCAAGAGTAGGACAGGTCAGCTCAAACACTAGCCCAGTTGATGAGGGAGAGCTAAGCTAGATTGCCGAGAGAGTGATTTGATTAGACGGAGGCCATCAATCCTCCGTCCCTGCTAATAGTACTAATGGCATGATTGAAAAGAAAAAATAGTAGTAATAGCAGAAGCAGGCGGCTGTCGGTGACCTCGCTGTGCACTGCGCTGGATGAGATTCAGATCATTGTGGTGGTCGCCGGGGCCAGGACGATATACTACACTCGTATACAGTACGGTACGTGGCAGGCAGGCTGATCGACTCGTACTGCGCAGGACTGCCTTCTCTTTCACTCCATCGCTCACATGCCCAGGTTCACTCCTCCCTTGATTGAGGGTCCCTTTGGAACGTAGGATTGCAAAAACACAGTAATAGGAAAAATGTAGGAATTCTGTAGGGTTGCATGTGGAAAACAGAGGATTGAAAAACACAGAAAAATTCACAACATGGTCCTTTGGATGGGGCGTAGGAAACTTGCAGGAATAGGAATGCATAATTGTTCTTAGTTTGGCTCATGTTCCATGTTTATGTTCGGTGCTAGCAAGTTGAGGTGCCAAAGCTTTTCTTTAGCAGCAGTACAGCACCGTTTTGCCTCGATCCCATGCTATGGGAAAGAAAAAAGAGCTCTGATCTAATGTTTCCTTTCCTGTATTTTTCCTATAAAATCAGCATGGAAGGAAAGTTTCCTTCACTTTTCCTTAGCTCAATTCCTCCGTTCCAAAGACATGGATAGGATTTTTTCCTATAGGAACTGAATCCTATAATTTTCCTCCAAAAATCCTTCAATCCAAAGGGACCCTGATTTTATTGCTTGTGAACGTAGTACTTAGGACGAGCTGAGTGTCGGCAGTTTAAGGTTGCAACGATTCTAGTACTAATTTTCAACAGCACCGCTTAACATTTTTGCTAGATCGATCATCAGCTAGTACTAAACTAGACTGATGAGATGATCCATTGGTTTGTTTCTGAACAAAGAGACGGTAGTGAAGTGAAATTACACAGTCCATCATCTCTCTGACAGCAGATTTTTTCCTCCTCCATCCTCATCTTCTTCTGTGGGTAAGGACTAAGGGCTTCCTCTCCTTCTTCTTTGAAACAATCAGCATATAACAGGTTAGCGAGCGGTAAAAAAGCCCTGATTTATCATTAATTAATCAACTGGGCGTGTCTGCCATCTACTACTAGTATGTTGGGGAGCTGGATGGAGCCACGCGCGCTCATGCATCAATAGTTCAAAGGCCCAAGCTTGAGAATAATATTTTCATAATGACCTATTATCAGTGCCAGTGCTTGCCACTTGACTTTAGATTACTAGTAAATCTTACGCTGCCTCCATGGAGCATACTGGCAGTAGGGGTTATGTAAAGTTTCATCGAAATGCGCATGTGCTCTTTTTCTTTGGTCGTTCATGTTGCTTTCTCCCTTTGACCCTCTTTCTTTCTTTGCAAGCACCTAGGCACATTGTTGATTTTTAAAAAATGAAATCGTTTCCAATGAAAAGAGAGGAAACAAAAGGTAACAAAGGAGCGGGGACATACATGCTGTTGCTGTTTTCTGGGACTGAAGAACAGAATCATTGAGCCACATGGTCCATGGTGCTCGTACTAAAAGCAAAGCTAAAAACATGTCACCTCACTTGAGCTAAACAGAGATTTGGCTGCCATAATTACCAAAGCAGGAACAAACACTAAAGTCTCAACTCCCAACTGAAAATGAAGGAAGGACAAAGTAAAATGTCTTCTTTTCCGTTTCTTCTCTTTTTGATTTTGGAAACTTCATTACCCCAACAACACTGTACTAGTACTAGTTCAGTTAAGCCGGCGAGGAATTGCAGCCGCGAGATGTGGGAGACTGATGGCGACAATAGTTAAGCTTTGTTGTCATCACGCACGATGCATGGTTGTCACCAGGTTGAACAAAAAAAAAACCATTTTCAAGCGGAGTCATTGCAAATTCACTACTCCGAAACATCCTAGCCGATCATGTGACCTGATCATTTCCACTGTTATTGTTAGGATTTTGACCCTTTCCACACGCATATGTTGGTTTAGCATTCGGATATTTTGAAATTTGGAAGAAGTCAATCCTAATCCCTCAAATAATTTGGTTTGCCCATTTTACACCCTAAATAAAATCATGGCTCAATTTACTACCCTAAACAATTTAGGTTGGTTCAATATACTCCCTATTGAAGTGTATCTTTTTTATCTCTCAGTGTACAAGTTAAATTTGAAACTTAAATTTTGCATGATAATCACCCAAACTAGTGCTAATTTATGTTCACAATAATAACACCATAAGTATCTTTTTACGTTCACAATAATTACAACATATCTTTTTATGTTATTCGTATGTATATACAGTTAATTACTGCCAAGTAGTATAAAAAAGTATATCTTAGGAGCATTATTTGTTGTGTCGGCTATCATCATGTAAAATTGCAGCTTTAAATTCAACTTGTACGTGGAGAACCAAATTCACCACTACTATGGAACCAGGGAGAGAGTGTTTTGTGTGGAAAGAAATTGCGTTTGCGTTGTGAAAGCGAAACAGAGGCAGATTTTGCAACCCACGCGGGTTAATGAATGCGTGTCTTGATTACTTGACGGGTTAGTTTGCTCATACGTGGAACCCGAATTAAGGAGAGGATCGCGATCAAGAAATTTATTTGTAGTGCATTAAATACCCGTATATACTTACCATTACCACTCGTTTTTGATACGAACAAGTAATTAGTACAGCTGGAGGAGAAATGAACGAATTCCATGGTCTTTGTTTGATCTCCTCCTCCTCCTCTAGTCTAGTAGTCGAATGTCTATTGTGATCGGGGAGCGAATCGCGGCGTTATTCCCGCATCGATTCCAAGGAGAAAGGCTTTCCTTTTGCAGTGTTAATTTATCTCGGTAACAAGGGTGTGTTCGTTTCCAGGTATATAATTTTTAGAGGGTCAAATTAAAGAGAATTTTATTATTTTGGAGTACTTAAATAAAGTCTAATCTCGAAACTAATTGCAGATCTCCGTATCTAATTTACGAGACGAATCCAACGAGGATAATTATGATGTTATTAGAAGATGTTTCTTGTAGCATCATCTGTAGCAAAATATAGATTAATTAAGATCATTAGATTCAGTCTCGCAAATTAGAGGGAGTCGTGACATAGGTTTTATCATTAAATTAATAAAAATACTACTTAAATAGTAAGATTCTACTTTGATATGATGGGTATAATTTTTAGAGGACAGGAAACGAACAGGCCAAAGAGCAGCAGTGGTAGTTAGCGAATGAATGGTAGGAAATCTGCCCTCTCTCTCTCATGAAAGAGAAATCGAGGATTCTCGAGGAAAGAGAAGGAGGAGGAATAAATTTCTTTTTTTAAAAATTACTCCCTTGCCCTTCCCCACAGACTCGAGGAGGAAAGGGAAGGCAGCACTAGCTAGCAGTCCAAGGAAGGAAGGGAAGGAAGGGGGTCCTCATTCCGCCGCCTCCTCTCCCCATTCCATCATCGCATCGATCTCCTCCTCCTCCTCCTCCAAGGAAAAGGAGCCCCTTCAATGCTCCCCCCGCCCGCCGCCTCCGCATCCGCATCGCCGCCATGCGCCGCCTCCTCCTCCTCTTCCTCCTCGCCGGGGTGGCGGCGGCGGCGGCCACCCACCCCGCCGACCTCGCCGTGCTCCGGGACCTCCGCAAGTCCCTGACCAACGCCGACGTGCTCGACTGGCCGGACAACGACGACGCCTGCTCCTGGCACCACGTCTCCTGCGACCAGTCCGGCCGCGTCGACAATCTCGACCTCAAGGGCCTCGGCCTCGCCGGCGAGCTCCCCGCCAGCTTCCCCAGCCTCGCCGCGCTCAAAGACCTCAGCCTCCAGAGCAACCGCCTCTCGGGCCCGCTCCCCTCCTTCCGCGGCATGGCCAGCCTGGAGCACGTCTTCCTCAACGACAACGCCTTCGACTCCATCCCCGCCGACTTCTTCCAGGGCCTCTCCGGCCTCCTCTTCCTCTCCCTCCGCAACAACCACCTCCTCAACGCCTCCACAGGCGGATGGACGCTCTCCGACGACATCGCCGCCTCCTCGCCGCAGCTGCAGGCCCTCCAGCTCGACAACTGCAGCCTCGTCGGCGCCATACCGGACTCACTCGGCACCATGGCCAGCCTCCAGAACCTCACGCTCACCTACAACAGCCTCACCGGCCCCATCCCCGCCTCCTTCAACGCCTCCGCCCTCCAGAACCTCGAGCTCAACAACCAGCAGGGGGACACCAAGCTCTCCGGCCCCATCGACGTCCTCGCCGCCATCACCGGCCTCCAGACGCTCTGGCTCCACGGCAACCAGTTCTCCGGCCCCATCCCCGACGACATTGCCGCCTGCACCGCCCTCACCAGCCTCAGGCTCAGCAACAACCTGCTCGTCGGCCTCGTCCCCCGGGCCTCGCCACGATCCCACACCTCACCGAGGTCTGGCTCGACAACAACCAATTCCGAGGCCCCGTACCGGCCCTCAAGGCCGCGCCCAACTTCACCTACTCCGGCAACGGCTTCTGCGCCGACGCCTGCTCCCCGGAGGCCACCGCATTGCTCCAGTTCCTCGCCCAGGTCCAGTACCCGCCCTCGCTCCTCAGCACCTGGACCGGGAGCGACCCCTGCGCTACCTCCTCCTGGCTCGGCGTCTCCTGCGTCGACCGCCATGTCACGGCCCTCAATTTGCCCAGCCATGGCCTCAACGGCACAATCAGCCCGAGCCTCGGTAACCTCACCAGCCTCATCAACGTCAAGCTCAACGGGAACCACCTCACTGGCCGAGTGCCGGATAGCCTCACCAAGCTCCCCTCGCTCAAGGAACTGGACCTGTCCACCAACGACTTGTCCGGGCCACTGCCAGACTTCAGCCGCACCGTCAAGGTCAATGTGGCAGGCAATCTCAACTTCAACAACCCAGCAGCACCGGATACAGCACCACCCAGTGATGCCCATCGCCCCGTAACGCCCAACACACCCGGCCATCCCATCACTCCGCCAGCCACTCCAGGAGGTCCAGGGACCAAGAAGAAACACTCATCAACCGTGGTGCTGGCTACCACCATTCCTGTTGCATTGAGCGTGGCTGCTCTGGTATCGGTCGGCGCCGTCTTCTTCTGCAGGAAAAGAGCACAGACACCGCCTCAGACAAGCTCTGTTGTCGTCCATCCCCGTGACAGCTCTGATCCGGATAACCTGGCCAAGATCGTTGTGGTCACCAATGGCAGCAATAGCAGCACATCTCGAAACAGCGGTGGCAGCAGCGGCGTCTTTGGTGGCGATGTTCACATGATCGAGGCACCGAATTACAGGATCGCCGTCCAGGTCCTCCGTGGTGCCACCAAGAACTTTGCCCAGGACAATGTGCTTGGCCGTGGTGGCTTTGGTGTTGTTTACAGAGGAGAGCTGCACGACGGTACCATGATTGCAGTCAAGAGGATGGAGGCTGCTGTTGTCAGCAATAAGGCTCTGGACGAGTTCCAAGCTGAGATCGCTGTTCTAACCAAGGTCCGGCACCGTAATTTGGTGTCGATTCTGGGCTACTCAACCGAAGGGAATGAAAGGCTGCTGGTCTATGAATACATGCCTAATGGGGCTCTGAGCAAGCATCTGTTCCACTGGAAGCAGTCTCAGCTCGAGCCTCTCTCGTGGAAGAAGAGGCTTAACATCGCGTTGGATGTTGCTCGTGGAATGGAATATCTGCACAACCTGGGCCATCACCGCTTCATTCACAGGGATCTCAAGTCAGCAAACATTCTCCTCGGCGATGATTTCAGGGCAAAGGTTGCTGACTTTGGGCTAATGAGAGATGCGCCGGACGGGAACCTCTCTGTGGCAACCAGACTGGCTGGAACTTTTGGATACTTGGCTCCTGAATATGCAGGTAAAAATCTACTGTAACACTTGTCTCTTGCATCCACTTTCGTTGTTACCAGTCACTGCTAGTTACTATTGCCAGATATCACATTATAAATGTAGGTTCAAATAGCCTGCCTGTCCCGTTAGTTATGTTGTTTCCATGACTTAGTCGCCTATGCGAAAGTAATGGTAGTTTCTTTTTCCTGTTGATAACCTCGTCATATAACTGAATTTACGCCTTAATCATATAGATAGATGAACTGGAGGTCCTGTGACTACTCAAAACTGATTTGTCATTTTACATTCTCCACATTTTTTGTATGAAGTGCTACAAGTAGTTCTTGATTTACTTTATGAGACTAGTAAAATTCTTCGATCTAGGTGCAGTCAATAAAAATTCTTATCTGTCCAATATTAGTGAGCTAAATATGGTCAATTTTTCATTGTTATGTCGGTAGTGTTTATCTGTTTGGTTATGTGGTCCTGCTGCCTGCTTATTTCTATTATGGTTCCTGGATTGATGATAAGTTGCTGTTGTGATGACTGCAGTGACAGGAAAAATCTCTACGAAATCAGATGTCTTCAGCTTCGGGGTAGTGCTGATGGAGCTGATCACAGGGATGACCGCTATTGATGAGAACCGTGTGGAGGAGGAAACCCGTTATCTGGCGTCCTGGTTCTGTGTGATAGGGAAGGATCAGGACAAGCTGAGGGCGGCCATCGATCCTGCTCTGGAACTGACGGAGGAGACTTTCGAGAGCATCTGTGTGATCGCGGAGCTTGCTGGCCACTGCACTGCCCGGGAGCCCTCCCAGCGACCGGACATGGGGCATGCCGTTAACCTGCTCGTCCCGATGGTTGAGAAGTGGAAGCCTGTTAGCGACGACGCAGAGGACTACCTGGGCATCGACCTGCATCTGCCGCTGCTCCAGATGGTGAAGAGCTGGCAGGATGCTGAGGGTAGCCTGGCAGACGGCAGCATCATGAGCCTCGAAGACAGCAAGGGCAGCATCCCTGCTCGGCCGGCCGGGTTTGCCGAGTCCTTCACCTCGGCTGACGGCCGGTGAAGAAGAAGCATCTTGTCGAACGAATAAGTACATGTCAGGACCTAGTGTTCTTCTGTAGGTAAAAGAGAGTGCATCGTTCATGTGGTTCTTCTTCTGTAGATAGATATCTTTTTTCTTTCTTTCTTTCTTTATTTTTGGTAATAGGCTGGCTTTTCTGTTATTCCAATCTTGAGACTGAAGTCTCTGTCTCTGGCTTTTCCTAGTCATCATCAATCAAAGACATGTAATTGTTTCTTTAAATTCCTGTACCTAGTCTCGTGCTGCCAAGGGACAATATCAGTGATCCATATCATGAGCCTCTTTCACTGTACAGGGAGCAATCAGTACCTTCCAGGCTTGCACTTTGGAGCTTTTCTAAAGCTCGACTGTGGACGTATCATGCCTAGATAATGTACAATTGCAATAATAAATCTCATGTGTTATCCTAAACACCGGTGCGACTGCTCTTCTTGGGAGAACATCTCAAGGTTCTGTGCCAAAAGCATGTAAAATATTGATGTGAAACAAGTGGTTTCTGGCTGTAACTCACTCGCCTGTATTTGCGCTGATTTTGTTGGCCTGAAAGTGACAGGGGCCTGTTGTTTAATGATGTGTCGCGAACGGCTAACAAGGATGCATGGGGCATTAACTTGGTGGTCGACGGAGTAGATGAAAAGCGACCTCGGTTTAGAGGCCACCGGCTCAGCTGCATAGCCATTTCTGTTGGTGAGCTTGAGGTCTTGTACCGGATTACTGCCATTACTGGCGACCTTGAGATCTGAAAATGCTGTAATCCATCTGTAGAAGGTACCACGAATCATGATCCTTTGGCAGGGAAGGATACAAACTCTTGTAGTATGCTGCAACACTAGGGTATAAAGGCTATCGGGTTACGTATATGTATTTGAGTGCTCGGCCACACAACCACGCCGTCGTCGTGAAGTGATTTGCCAACATCACGAGTGGTCCGCCAGCTCGTCAGGTGCGCCATCGGCATCAGCAAGAAAAGGTCCACGAACAAGACACTAGTCTACTCTACCACACCACATCGCAACCTGTGGGTTGGGTTGGGTATCCTTATGTATACGCGTCCACATACAACATATCATCATGTACCGAATTCTCTAGGCCGTGTGTAATGCTCATTACTTGAGCACGTACAGACGAATTGGAAATCATTGCTCGCTAGTATAGGAGTACTTGCGTTGGTTACGTATCAATTGATTTCAAAGAAGCGATTAGGACAAAGGAGACAGGGTATTCTTTGGCACAAGAAGAAGATGAAACAGAGACTGCATGTGAAGAGAACGAACACACATGTGACGGTACAGGAGACAAGTTGCAGTGCCCGGCCGTGGCGAATTATTGATCCATATATACCTACACCATTGCCGTTACACCTTGATGGAGAAAGGAAGAAATGGGCATATGTCCTGATTCGCCTCCACATGGCGCCTCTCTTGTCCCAACTCAAATGGTCACCACTTGCATGCTAAGGCCAGCAGGATCTTTGCGATGTGTCAAGTGGTAACCTGCACTTCTCTTTCAAGCCAAAACCCAGACAAGGTGTTGCTTCCCCTCTACTAGTACCACCACATCGGACATCGCAGCTTGTTTACTCGTTTTTTCAGTTTTCAACCCATGTCCCCTCAACTTGTTTCACATAGCAATGGATCACTGGGTGCCTTTGAAAACAGCTACTCCTCTAACAACCGGTTCCTCTGTTGCTTGATGATTATTTCCCGAAGCCCTTCTGATTCACTGTTTCCTATCGAGAACTCGTAACTTTTTGTTGCATAGAATCACAATAATATATGCCTTAAAAAAAAGAATCACGATAATATCTTCGGCTTTTTAGCTTCTCATTTCCATATAGCAATACACAGCAGCTTATGGACCGTCCATTCCACGCACGGGCCGTATAGTAAGCCCAATAAGTGTGATAGGCTCGCATAGTAATGAAAGGACTCCTACTAGTAAAGCCCATCTATCGAAATCAGCCCGTTCATATCGAACCAAAAGCCCAATTACGAGCGTCGGGATCCCTCCTATAAGAAGGGTAGGGTTTTACTCCCCTGCGCAGCCCCGCCGCCGCCACTCCCCAACGCTCGTCGCCTCCGCCTCCGAGCCCCAGCCCAGAGGAGAGACAGGGAGGAATGGTACGCCGACGCCTCCGATCTCTACGTTCCTCCTCGCCTTTCGCCGTTGTTTGCTGCTTCTTTCTCCGCTAACGTTAGTTGTGTTGCCAATTCGCAGGGGAAGGGTACGGGCAGCTTCGGCAAGCGCCGGAACAAGACCCACACGCTCTGCGTGCGCTGCGGCCGCCGCAGTTTCCACCTCCAGAAGAGCACCTGCTCCTCCTGCGGCTACCCCGCTGCCCGCATCCGCAAGTGTAAGTTCTCTTTTCCTTCGTTTCGTCCCCTCTACTAGATCTGTTTAGTTCAAATGTCTCTCTGTATTACCTATGATGTGATATGACTGCTTGCATATATGTTTTCCTTCGGAGTTATGTATGTTTGTGAATTGCCTTGTGTCGTGTGCTTGGCTAGTTATCTCAATGAGGACTATGCATTTCTACCTGCGTTTATAGATGCAGTGCTTGTGTTTGTGAAGCCTTATTTTTTTCATGCCATAGTTCATTTACCGTGTTCCGTTTGTAATCTGCTGATTCCGTATCGAGATTCGAGGCAGTTGATGAAGAAAACATTGGTCCGTGTTTCTGACAATCCGTGACTGAAATCCATGTTTTCCGAGCTGATCCCACTATAAGATGTACCCTCTGTTGCGAAAGCAGAATGGCTGTTTCGTCTGATATGTAATGTGGATTTTCTTTCACTTGTCAGTTGTTAATTCGTTTATTTTTGCAACCTTGATGCTGTTGTCACATTTGGTTCCACAAGGTTTGTTTAACCTTGCTAATGCAATGAGGAATCAGGAAACTATTCGCATGTCAGACTTCAGAGATGCAACTGCATTAATGAGAAGATGTTTCATTTCCTGAGCATTATGGAAGATTTCTTGCCAGCATGATTGTTGTGAAAATCCATCTTCTTTCATTCCATGCATCTTACTGCTTCTTTCTTGCTTCCATTATTGACGATCAAGTGATGAGGGATAAACTGCAACAATATGATGGGATTATACTCCCGTGATTCTCAAGTATTTAAGTCTCTGATGATCCATTCACATTTGTCCTTGTATCCCTGAATCATCCATGCCTACTTGCATAAGATAGTTAGCTGACTTTTATGTGCTTAACTTGTCGCCTTGTTTCATCATTTCAGATAACTGGAGTGTGAAGGCCATCAGGCGCAAGACCACTGGAACTGGAAGGATGAGGTACCTGCGACATGTGCCCAAGCGCTTTAAGAGCAACTTCAGAGAAGGTACAGCATAATTGTATTTGTCTATGGATCATCATATTTAGAATTCTTATTTACATGTTGAAATGGAATTAATCCTATTTTGATTCTTTATCTGTGGCTTTGATTCAGGCACTGAGGCTACCCCGAAGAAGAGAGCTGCTGCCAACTAAGTCTGGATTTTGCATCAAGAACCTCTGAAGCTAGAATTTGAGAACATTTTGCTCGTATTGTACTTTCCAAACTTTTGGATCTAATACTATGAAGTACTGATAGTACTATTTATGCCTGCTTTGCTGTTGTGTTTTTGTGAGCTTTGTGTTCCATGTAAGTAGTTTTTCCCGTGCGTGCCTTCGTTTTGGCTCTCCTTTGCTAAAAAACTACGACGTGAAGTTCTATGTCGTCATTTGGTACCATCCTTAATGCTTAGACGAGGAATTAAAATGGTAGCCATCGAAAGCACAGACCCTATTATGCTAAGCTTACAGAGAAAGCACATCCAGAACAAATTGTGTTCCTGCGATCGTAGTATAAACGTGAATAAAATGTCTGGCAGCCAAATAACTGTCCCTTTTACAATGCAATCAGCCGCGAACAACACTTTCTTGTGATTGGAATTTCGAAATATGATACGCACGGGAAGAATGGAAATGGGAAATGACCAACACGCTGGGTAATCTGATGCTCGGCTTTAAGGGCCAGGGCGAGATTGTAGATGTATTGAATCAATTGCCGCCGGTCGCAGCATCCTTCACGGCGGCCACTGCGTCCTGTGTCATCTGCGCCGCCTGTTCACCGGTCTGTGCATCGAAGACGGTATTAGTGGGAGACTAATCGATTCAGGGGAAGATTACGGGTCTGCTCTACTCTACCTGCTGAACAGCGTCGGCTGCGCGATGGGCCTGCAGTTGTGCGCTGTCAGCGGCGGCACCGGCGTGATCAACGGCTGACTCGGCCGCGTCTTTAACGGACTGCACTGCATGCTCCGCCTGGCACTGCACACGCAAAGTCGCAATGTTTACCATGCATGTGTTCGAGCTAAGACACTCCTTAATATTTCTACTGCAAAATCGAGCGCTCACCTCAGCCTCGGCTTCAGCCTTGCCGGACTGGAAGGATTGTTCAATGTTCGACATTCTTCCTTCCCTTCTTGATGTAGCCGTGAAGCTTATTAGCCCAGTTATCTCTCGAATTTAATTGATCTTTTGCACGGTAAAACCAATGCTTTGACAGTGTTTATATAGAGCCCAGCTTGGTCCAAATGAGCGGTAGCACAGATGCGCTTGTGACCAGGAATGGTTCATACTAATTAGTGGGCAGGCCTAATTTAGAGTGTCCAGAATAGGAGATGCTAGCAACTGGAAATACACAAGGACAAGGACCGTGAAAATTCAAACATATATCCACAAATAGGAGTGCCCATCAATAGATATTATCTTTACTATAAGCTACCCCCATTGTCGCAAGATTGCTGACCCTCTTCTCAGTGAAAATTCCATTTATCCAGCATAACAACCTTCAATGAAGCCAAATATTTGTTGGCAAAAGCGCATCACATTTCCCAGATCTCACACATCCAAAAAAGTCTTTGTTTTCAGATAGAGTATTACAACACCTTTATGCGCCAAGTAATAACATTGACAATAGAAGCAGGGATAAAGCAATTTGAGATTTATGGGCAGTTTACATATAGCTTATTGCATTGCACGATGAAACAATTAAGCATGAGGATCCAATACCCGGGTAGAAATTAACAGGGATATGCCTTTGATTCTAAACTAACAGCGCAACTCCATTGCTTCATGAGAAACTGATGAGGTTTGAGTACAACAGGACACCCCTATAAATATTTCTTGAGAAATAATCACATCTATGACGAAGCTGTTGTATCTGAATGCAGATATGGGCCAAAGTGTTTTAGAGCTTCCTCATATACAGGTTTTTTGAAATCAACAGCCTGTTCAAACGGAAAGAGATTTAGAGATCCATAATTGGTGGAGATGAGATATATCCGAGCTGGGAAATAGCCCACCTTTTCAATAACTTGTTCTGGAGTCATCCATGTCCATTCACCGAACTCTGGCTTCTCGGATCCATCACCATTAAGATTAATCTCATCATCTTTTCCAGTAAATCTAAATAAAAACCTGTTGATATTGCATATGTCTACAAGTCAGACACAAGAGTTTCTAGGAACCAAGCAAAGGTTGATTGGCATAAAATTACTTGAATCAAACGTTCTTTAAAGGATCAAAGGACAGTATGGCAGATCTGATGATCCAGTATGCAAGTATGAAAAAATGCAAGAAACATGGTTATTAATCCATCTGAATTAAGACCCATAAGCCCCACCACATAAGGTAGAGATTTCTATAACAGCAGTGAGCAACCTCTTGAGGTAACTAATTTCTCTGCCGATTTCAATAATAATAGGAACAACTTCTCTGCCATCTAAAACTGGAAGGACTTTCACATTGACTCATTGAAAAAGAGAAGTTGTTTTCAGGATCTTCTATGCAGCTATTGTTTTACACTAGCAGAGAGCTATATGTGTTATCCCATTTTGTTTGTCACTAATGGTTTGAAAGTCGAATCAGAAAAATAAAGTGCATTCTGAGTCAAGAGAGAATTAAGCCAAGTTACCATTTCTGAGCCTGTCCTTTCCAGTTGGTTCCCCACCTAGCATTGAGCTTCTCTCTCACTTCGGGTGGGAAATCATATGTTAACCAGTTAGGAGCCTACACAGACGCATGAACAAATAATGAGGAAAATTAAGGGTGCGAGGGAAACAGGATAGAGGGCGGTTGAACTGACCTCGGCCACCATCTCTGCGGATGTAACACCAGTTTCTTCTCTCAGTTCCCTAAATGCAGCTGCTCTTGGATCTTCCCCTCATCTATACCACCCTGTGGACAGATCAGTTTGCTGAGCGAGCGTTCCAGAATTTACAACTAGCAGGCTACGAAATAAACTCCCCATTCCGTGAACGCGCTATCCCATTCTATCGCTATCTAGAAAAAGGCACCCGTAATCTCAATGTGGGGAACAAAATCACATCCCGCTCAATCACCTGAGGCATCTGCCACGCGCTGGGTATGTCGAGCCTAGAAGCCGAGAAAATCTGCAGATATGAAAGAGAATCCGTTAACCACTTATGATCCCAAGAGGCAGACCTAACACATCAGGAGTGGGAGTGTGGACTTGCCTTGGTGAGAGAGGGATCGGCGAGGCAGATGCCGACGTTGGTGCGGTAGCCCTGGGGCGGCCCGTCCATGGAGGCAACGGCGACGAGCGGTGAGGACGAGGTGGAGCAGGCGAACCTGCTGATCCGGGGGAAGCGGAGCGCGGAGGAGGAGGAGGAGGAGGCTGGACGGCTGCGGTGGACGATGCCGATGGGGTTTAGAAGCAGGCACCGTGCGGCGGCCACCATCGCCAGAAAATTCTACCTACTTGGGAGGAGTCGAAGTGGGATTTGCTCAACCAATCCATGTCAGGCGTGCCCATGTCCATTTCGGCCTGCGTGCACCATTTTCTTCGCCCTCTGGGCTTTCCCAAGTAGACTTACTGGGCTGGAGCGAGTGAAGGTTCTTTCAAGTTTCACAACACCCTGGCCATGCTAAGCATTCGATGAAATTCCAACTCTGTGAGCAGGTTCCTTCTAATGAAGTTCCATGAAATGCAAGAGGAAGATTGAAAAAGTTGAACCCACCATCCTTTTAGGCGACAGAAAAATGTTTGACAGCCAAGAAAATCAAGCCGGCCAATCGAAAATTAAATTGTTGGATAGAAATAGAATCCTCCTCCGCTTTCTTCTTCCCTTTTAAGTTAAGTCTTTTCTCGGGTATACATATTCGTGTATTGTTATGAATTCAATGTCGTATAGCAACATATTAATTTAGTGTCATTAATCCACTAAGACCTCTGTTGTTGCCGCACGGGCCGTTGTCGAATCGGCTACCTCCATGGTCCCCGTTACTTACGGGCCACGCACCGCCTATCATGTCCTCGGCAACGGAGATAAGGTAGAAGTCAAAACAAATTACCTCTATTATAGTCATAGGGGCATATGCCCCCTCAATTTATGGTCACAATGATCGTTGCATACAAAATCAAACCGGACATATGACGTTTGTATACTCACAATGATCCACCTCCATGGTCGCCGCTACTACCGGGCCACGCACCGCCTCTCATGTCCTCGGCAACGGAGATAAGGTAGAAGTCAAACAAATTACCTCTATTATAGTCATAGGGGCATATGCCCCCTCAATTTATGGTCACAATGATCGTTGCATACAAAATGAAACCAGGCATATGACGTTTGTATACTCACAATGATCATTGTATACAAAATCAAACCAGGACATAAGACTTTTGTATGCTGATTGATTACCTCTATTTATTTTAGGAACAGAACACAATAAATTAAATTAAGAATCTTCCAAACCACGGATCAAGTACTTTCCCTTTAATGTTTAAATTTTTTATTAGTTGATATGTCACTACCAATCAACAAATTTTTCATAAAAATATTACAAATGATAAAAATTGCTATATGAATCTAGTATATGACACTTGTATTGATATGTATGTGAAAGTGCATAGGCCACTAACTATGGTTTTGAGGAATTGACGTCAATACAATTAAAAGGATTATTGTTTCAAATGAGAGCAAAGAATCACAGAAAGGAAGTGGTCAAGAGCTATCAAAAGTTGCAAATTTCGGAAAAAGGACCATCCATACTCAAGATCAAGATTTAAAGTTTTTATTTATTTCTTGAGTATAGGAGCTTCGTACTATCAAGAGGGAGACATAAGAATGAAGCGTGAGAAATCAAGTGCTCAAATTTCCCTTCAAAGTCAAATATCAAATTTCCGCTTCCCGGGAGTTGGACAATTTACGAGTAAGTCGGACATTTGAGTTGGACTCTAGAGACAAAGCCAAAAATCTAAAATTTCATGGAGTTGGACGAGTCGGATATTTTGAGTCGGACTCCAGAGGCATGCACATTGTGCGAGGGCTTAGAGTCGGATAATGTCCGACTCGCTGAAATATTCAAGCCCTCGGATATTTCGATCGGACTCGAGAACCTTGCACATCCCTCGTACAATATCCGACTACTTTGTTAGCTAGACAATATCCGATTATTGTCGGATGTACCGATCGGACTCCATAACAAAAACCATCGATGGAAAACCGGACTCGGATTGAGCACAACGGCTCTTTTTGATGTCACGGCTATAAAAGGAAGTCTCCACCTCCTTTGGCCGGTTGGCAAGCTGCAACACACTCAAAAACACTCTCAAACTCACCCGGGCACTCCTTCTCTGCTCCATTGGTTCCTCACTGTAATCATTGGTGGATTTGTGTGAAGACCGAGGAGGATTGATTGAGCTTCACTTCCATTTCAAGAGCACTTGGTTCAACTTCATCGGCGATGCTTGTTGTGTTCTTTACTCTTGGGATTCATCCCTAGATGGGTAGGCATCACCGGAGAGCTCCCAAGCTTGTGCTTAAGACTCGGCCCCTTTGTATTGCCCATCCTTTCTTGGAGATTGATTATTGATTTTCAAGCTTTGTCTTGATGGAGACTTGAAGAGGTTCAGGGTTGAGGGCAACTCCGATCCTTTATGGACTCCTCAACGGAGACGTAGGTTCCAGCATTGGAGCCGGACTTCGGTGGAAAATCGTGTGTCGTCTTGTCTCCCTTTCGTTTGTTGTTAATCTTGTGATTGTGTGCTTTAGTTCTTGTTTTTTTGTTGTCATTAAATTCCTAGATTAACTTGTGTAGGAGGCTTTCTAGCTAGTGCCCTTTTTTGCCTTAACCTTCATGTCTTCCTAACCGCTTGCTCCTTGCTTGAATTGCATTGGCTTGTCCATTTTGATCTACTTTATGCAAGAGGCGGTCGAACACTAGCCTACTCTAGTCGGATATTTTCCCTAGGCGGACATTATTCTACTATAGTCGGACATTGTAGTCGGACAATTCTTTCATGCGCGACAAATTTGTTTAGTTAAGTGATTTTTAGGATTATCGCCTATTCGCCTCCTCTAGACGACTTTCGAGTGTACTGATTAATTTGAAATTATATTTATTTTTCATGAAGCACCGAGTCATAAACATTTGAAGGTTGAACTGTTACAAAGCATGGGACAACCATAACAAGAGAAGTGATATTTAAGCACGTTGTCATTTTATATTAGATTCTATTGCGAATAACAAAAAAGTTTGAGATCTAATATTAGGTCATAAATAATTATATTCTATTGATTACAACAAAATTTAAGTAATACAACTATATTTGTATCATGCAAAAAGAAAAATAACCGAACAATTATATTTTATTGATTTCAACATAAATTGGGTGATATTCATCTCATTCATATATGACTAGGGGTCCACATGCCCTAGTGCTCACAAAATTGTGCTTCCATAAAAAAATGGCTAGCAAAAGAAGGCGCAAAAAAATATTTGTCTCGTGTGTATATGACGTTTGATAGTCTCAAGAAATCACTTACTACAACATAAGGTATAAGAAAGTTTTATCTACTGCTATGTCGATGCAATATTTTCATAAAAATAATAATTTTGGATTTTGCTTTGGTATTAGAGTCAAAGAAATTAATTAAACCACCCCGGTTATAACATTATCTTGCGCATTCCAACATAAAATGCTTATGAAATTTGTCTAAATATGTCATTTCAATATTGTGGTATTCCTCATGTAATACTTTGAATTAATCTTGATGGAGATAGGTTATCCCATTTATTTTACGCAACCAATGTAAATAGATTGCCATAACACATATTTGGTTTTTAGTTCCCTTTTTGTTAATGCAGTATATCTGTGGATTATATTTTATGCCTCTATTTCTAAATTGTATTGATGATGAGTTGAGGTCTACATAAATACGTTGTTCTTTCTTTACGCGGAAAAGCCCACTAAGGGAGTCTTTACTTTAGTGATCATTATCGTGGACATTTCCTATTAATGATTTGGGATAAAAAATACAATAGCATGTCGAACGGTATTTTGTTTTTACCACGCGATCTTTGCTACACTTGTCTAGTACAACTAGGAAAGTAGTAGGAAAGTGACGGCAGGTGGTAGATATGAGCGTGAGAGCATCTACAACAGTTATGTAAGAAATTACTTTTGTAAATTAGTTTAGGAAGCATCTAAAAGGCTATAGGAAGTAAAAATAATTGATTACTCCAACCGTTATCAATATTTGCTAAATATACATGTATCAACTTTTTTTGGGTCCTAGCAGCATTCTATATAAAGAATATCAGGATTGGAAGTTGTTAAACACGTGTCAAATGTAGCAACCAAAATAGATTTTAAGAGAGTTTGGAGATTTTGAGTGTAGATATTATTATTAGAAATTGTTGGAAAAGTATTTTTATGATATATGGGACTTGCTATTTTCAGTCGACTAAAGTTGGAGCAACTTTAGTCACCTGGGGTTTGGGTTTCGGATTTCCTACTTTTTACACCATCAATAAAAAATAGTGGAAACGAATGATACAATTCGCTACGCTCGACGCCAAACAACGACCCGCTCCAGTGCGCATGTCGGCGCCCGTGTCACACGCCTCCAAACCCTCTTATGGTCACGATAAACGTCCTTGTAGCGGCATGTGCCACACGGGCATTAAATGGATGTGCACGGCAGTTGGCTAGCTCCCATCCCGTTCGACTCTATTTCCCGAGATTGATCATAGCGATGGGGGGGGCATCGGTGACGCGGAGCGACCTTGTCATCTAGCGCTTGTCCGTCGCGCTTGGAGGCTTGCTTGTGCCGTAATCCGGTCGGGATTCTCCCTTGTGGCGTGCACCCGTCGTTGTGCTTGTGTCGTCCCATCCGTCCATGGTGTCTCTGCCCGGGGCTACCGTAAGCAGTTGTCATTTCTAGGGTTCATGCGCGCTGCGCGTGGGCAGCTATAATGATGGTGTTGTGGGACTGTTTTCCTTAGATGCCGTCGGCTCGAGGTCGAGCGAGCCAAGAGGCACTCAACCCTGTCGGTTCAAGGTTGAGCGAGGTGGAACGTGATGGGACCCACCGGTGGGTTGAGCGGGGTGAGCCTCTTACTACGCGGGCCAATTCCTTTTGCGTGAGTCTTGGGCCTGTTTGCTTGTGGTTTAATCTTTTTTAGTAAGAATTGTTCCGTCACGCTACAACGTTCGGTATTGATGATAAGTTTAGGTCTACATAAGTATGTTGTCCTTTCTTTTATTGGAAAAAACTGACCTATTAGGGAAGCCTTTATTCTAGTGATTATTACTGGGGACATCTCCTATCAAGGATTTGGGATAAAAAAACACAAGAGTGGTAAAATAAATTTAACCACACGAAATTTGCTACACTATTTAGTATAAGCGAGAAAGTGAGGGCGGGTGCTTGTGTGGCATTGGTAGATGTGAGATGAGAGCATCTCCAACAGTTATGTAAAAAAATTATTCTAATAAATTTGTTTAGGAAAAGTCTATAAAAATCTATAGTAAGTGAAAATAATTGCTTCGTTTGACCGTTCTCAATATATGACTGCTAAATATACCTATATCAACTTGTTTTATGGGTGCTAGCAGTGTTTTATAAAAAAAATTCAGAATTGGAAGTTACTAAATATGTGCCAAATATAGAAACCAAAATGGGGTTTTAGAGAGTTTGGAGATTTAGGGAGTAGATATTATTATTAGGAATTGTTGGAGAGGTATTTTATTGATATATTGCTTAAACAAAGGTTAGACATGTGAATTGAGAATTATTGGAGATGCTCGTAATTTTAGGGGGAGAGAAACAAAGGATGCGTGGCAGTGGGTTGGACGCGCTGATCACACGAAATCCATGGCCGAGTCACGTGAAACACCCGTCACAGCCAGAGAGAAAAGGAAAAGCATGTACGGTTGGCGCCCACGTGTCGCCAGCGCGGACGGACGCGCCGGCCGGGAGCCCCGGAGCCCGGAGGTGGATGAAAATCTGGGTGTCCCGTCCGGTGAAATGAAAAAGAAAAAGAAATTGAGCCGCCTCGCCCGTCCCACGTTTTTCTTTTTCTCGCTGCGTGTGTGTGTGCGTGTCGGCCCGCTCCCTGGGTTGCACCCGCCAGCAAGCAAGGGCAGTGACAACTGGGAGTGTGGGGCCCAGTGCGCAGGCACCTTGTGGCTTGGTTGCCAAGGAAAGAGAAGAGGAGACCAATTCGGATCCCCACCGCCTCAGCACGAGGAGGAACCGCCTTAAATTCCCCTTATAAAACCCTCCTCCCCTGTCTCAAATTCCAGCCCAAATCGCCCCCGTTTCAATTCGGTCCCGATCGAGGAGGGATTCCATTTCAATTCGATGCTAGGAGAAGCAGCCCTCCTCTTCTTCTTCTGATTCTGAAGGAAGGAAGGAAGCAAGGAAGGATCCTCACTCAATTCCTGATGGGGGAACTGGCCGTGCTGCCGGTCGTCTTCGTCGACGGCGACGAGACCGTGGACCTGGGCACCGTCACCGTGCAGCCCTTCCTCGGCGTGAAGAAGCTGCAGGCGGTGGTCGCGGACCGCGTCGGCCTCTCGCCGAACCAGATCTCCGCGTCGCTCGCGCGGCCCAGGCGCTCGCGCCGCGTGCCCCTCGACGACGCCACCGACCTCGCCGCGGCCGTCGCGCGCGAGGGCTCCGGCTGCTACGTCCAGGCCGGGCTCCGCCGCTCGCGCCGGGGCGGCCGCTCCCGCCGCGACAAGAAGCAGAAGCCGCCGCAGCAGCCGGAGAAGACCATCCTGAAGCGGCTCCCGCCCACGGATCTGGCCTCCCTGGCCGCGGCGCCGGTCATGTTCGGCGGGGCCTGGGACTACGAGGCGCAACTGCTGGAGCTGCAGCGCCACCGCGAGTGGTACCTCCTCAACACCCAGGCGCCGGCGCCGGATCCCTACTTCGCGCTCGCGCCCCCGAGATGGAGCTCAACTGGTCCCCGCGCTGCCACGAGTGCGAGGCGGCGGCGGCGGCCATGCGCGAGCCGGGCTTCCACCGCTGCGTGCGCGACGCCGTCACCGTCGGATTCCGATCCCTCGTCGGCCCCATCCAGCGCCCGCCGCCCAAGAAGTCCCCGTCCCCGCCGCCGGCCTTCCTCGGCATGCCCGTCTATTAAATTAGAAGCAGAGAGAAATTGGAATTGGGGATCGCGGAGGTTAGTAGCGCAGGAGGAACGAGTCAGCAACGGCGAACTGGACACGTCGGTTCGCTTCGCCGCTGGCCGACCCGACCCAACCCAACCCAACCCAACCCAACCGTAGGAGAGAGAGAATTATTTACTTTTTTTTTCTCTTGTGGCCTTGTGGCCTTGTGGGGTGGTTGCTAGTAGTAGTAGTGCCGTGTGCTGGTGGTGGTGGCGCACAAGAGACTGCAGTGCCAACATTTCTGGACTTGTCTTTTGTTCTTTTCCTTTTGGTGAGAGAGAGAAGAGAGAGAGATATTTGTTTCTGCCCGTATATCGAAGTGGTATATGCAGAAAATTTACTTATTATTATTGCCTCCTCCCGATATTTTTCTTCTTCCGAGACTGATGTGCTTATCTGCTTCTTCGGAGTTTGTTTCATCGATCCGTAGTGTACGAAACAGAGACATTTAAAAGACTGGTGATGATGGTATTGCCACGTACTACCTGCACAATCCAGATCCGGACATAAAGGTGGCCGTCCTTTGACGGACGCTGCTCGATGACGTCGTCGCATATCCCCCATTTAAGCTTGAGATCATCGTGACCAAATTCTCGTTGCCGTTGCTTCACATGAAAAAAAAATGACTTTACTTCGTTCGTACTACCTAAGTAGGAGTATTCCGTGGGCTGGACTTCATTTTGCCCGGAAAATTACCCACATCATGTGCAGGCAGCAGTGTTTTCCAATGCGACTTCGTTCACGATCCTTTATCAAAAAAAAAGAAAAAGAAAAATGCCACTTCGTTTAAGTTCTTCACTGGAGAAGAAGAAAAGGCTGAATCGGTTAGAAAGGCATACGCGCCATTTGTCCAATTTGGTTGCGGTGCCGTCCAGAAACCATGGGTGCCTGCTGCTTGTTTTTCAGCTTTCATTAGTCTAGCGTACGAACCTCTCGCCACCAAGACCACGTCAGCGCGTGGCGTTAGCAACCTCTCATGACACTATGCATCATGAACAGAATATTCGCCATCTGGCACCCGCTCCTCCGACTATTTCACCTTTCTTTTGTATAAATTGGCATCTGTTTTCTTGATCATCTGGCCTCCAGAGAGAATGGTTGGATTTTTGTTTTCTTCAAAATGCAATCAAAGTTAGCGGCGTCAAAAGTGTATTCTTCGTATCGTTTCAAACTTGAAAGTGCCCCTAAATAGAATTTTCAACACGAAGGAGATAGCTACGAAGCATTATTTCTCGGTTTGCACCTGGGTTGAAAGGTTTTATACCCCGATTTGTTATAATAACTGATGTAACGAAGGTAGACCTTAATAAACAATTCTTAATTCTAGAACCAAAAGTAATTTGAGAATAGCTTAGATCAAATATAGAGACAGATAACATACAGATCACTCAAACACACACACACACACACATAAATCAAATAAATAAGCAACGTGAGTTTGAGTTAAGTAGGAGCAATATTTTTTTGTGGAAACCTTTCAACTAAATCACTTACATTAAGTACAATGAATGAGAATAAAAAAAAAGTACAATGAATGTCATGAAAAAAGGGATATGTATATTTTAATAAAAAATAAGTAGTAAGATAATGTGGAATTATTAAGTAAAGCATTTGGCAAACTCATAGTTATACACACTTTACATTCTCAAATTGATGTCGTGTGGTACTCCATCAATCGATATCCATTAAAAACTGAAAGGACATCTTATTAAAAAAGGAAACATCCGGCGAAAAGACTGCAGAGAACCAGGCACGCGGTGTGCAGGGAGGTCCAGGTTGGAGGGAAGGCCCCGCGTCTTCCGTTCCGTTCTCCTCACTTGGCTTTGGTTACTTTTCGCAAGCAACGCTGTAATCACCTGCTCTCTCTCCGTCCGGCGGGACGGCCGGTGGTGGGGTCCTCCTGCTCCATCATCCACCTCCCTGTCTCGTCTCTTGCTCAACCAAACCGCTGCCGGAAGCGCGACTGCTCCCCTAATCAATCCCAGATCCAGCCCGCTCCCCTCTTCCGTTCCGGAGAGCACCAAGCATCCCGCCGCGCCGGCGTCTGCAGAGATGGAGACCCTCGCGCAGCGCGCGGCGCTGCTGCGCGAGTCGCTCGACAAGAGCAAGCAGGTCACCGACGCCGTCGTCTCTATCCTTGGCTCCTTCGATAGCCGCCTCTCCGCCCTCGACTCCGCCATGCGTCCCATCCAGGTGCTCTCGCCTCACCCTTCCTCCTTCCCTCCTACTTATTAGGGTTAGTCATGTCTGCTCGAGACCTGACAGCGTTGCGGTTTGCGCGCAGGTGAGGACGCACGCCGTTCGGACAGCGCACGAGAACATCGACCGGACCCTGCGCTCCGCGGATGTGATCCTTACCCAGTTCGATCGAACTCGAGAGGTGCTTGTTTTGTTTTCTTCCTTAGTCTTGCTTGCTATGCGTTTCAATTACTGCTTCGATTGTATCGAGAATTTTAGTGTGCACTTAATTCACTTTGAGCTTATTCAACTATGAAGAGATGCCTGAGTATAATCTTTTAGCTGTACAGGCGGAGCGTGAAATACAAAAAGGTCCGCATGAGAATCTGCAAGGTTTCCTTGATGCTGTTGATCGCCTCAGAAGCATCGAGCGTTTCTTTAGCTCAAATAGGAGTTACCGCAGTAGTGATGGAGTACTCAACCATGTCAACGCCCTCCTTTCTAAGGCCCTTGTGAAGATGGAGGATGAATTTCAGAAACAACTGTCTCAGCGCAGGTTTGCATCTTAGCATTAGTTTCCAATCGATTATTTCTTACCTATAAGTGTCGTCTAATTTGTTTGTTCTTTATCCTCACAACTGATTACAGCAAACCTATTGAGCCCGATCGTCTATTCGACTGTCTTCCAAGCACACTTCGACCGTCGTCAGAATCTCAGTCAGAAGGTGGAAGACATCCAGCAGCTCAATCTGAAAATCATGAGGCTGCGGTATACAGTCCTCCTGCTCTTATTGAACCAAAGTTTGTTCCATTACTCGCTAAATTAGCACAACAGCTGGTTCAAGCTGGATGCCAACAACAATGCTCAGAAATATACAGGTACGAGGAGCTACATTTTTCTTTCTAAAAAAGAGCTACACTGAGAATTCTACTTGTATAATTGGGAGCTATTCTAAAGCACATCCTCTATTTGCAGCGAAGCTCGTGCTTCAGCTTTAGAGTCAAGTTTAAAGAACTTGGGTGTGGAAAAACTGAGCAAAGATGAAGTGCAGAGAATGCCTTGGGAAATTTTGGAGTCTAAAATTGGGAATTGGATTCATTTCATGAGGATCGCTGTAAGATAGTTCTTACTCCATAGGTCTGCTGTTATGTTATAGCATCATCCGGTGACATTGGGTCTCTCCTTGAAACAGGTCAAACTTCTTTTTGCTGGGGAGCGCCAGCTTTGTGACCAAGTTTTTGAATGCAGTCAATCTTTGAGAGATAAGTGCTTTGCTGCAATAACAAAGAACAGTTTGGCTACGCTACTCAGTTTTGGAGAGGCGATTGCTATGAGTAAACGGTCACCTGAGAAATTGTTTGTTCTCCTAGACATGTATGAGATAATGTGTGAACTTCAAACAGAGGTAATTGATTCTGAACATAGCTATGGCGACTTATTTCAACAGCCTACTATTTCTCTTTTGTGCCCAACTACATAGTATAACTTAAGTGCTGAACTTGCAGTCAATGGCAATGCTGATTTGTGTTAACCTTGACGTTGAAATTCTTCTGCAGTCTCACAACATACTTTTGGTTGTTAGAAATCCTGTAGAACTTGATCTTGATCCACTTATGTTGATGATATGTAAAATCGTAGCATATGCTTTCCCTAAACAATGACCTTTTCTCTGTATCTATTACAGTATGAGGAGCGGTTGTATGTTATTTTGAACTGTGTGCCAGATTTTCCACTGATTAAGTTCTGGGTGATGACCACTTTCAACCTAAAATAAATCTTAATTGTACCCCTTGGAGCCCGGACTTTTGTTTTAAGAAATTGAATTCTTACGAGGCAGGCAATTCTGGTAGAATTTGTGTAGACTTTTAGACCTGCAAGTTTGTTTCTGATATAAAATAAAAGTAGTGTATATTTTTTATGTATGGCCACTCCAACTTGCTTCGGACAAAATGCTTATGTTGTTATCGTTGTTTTTAATGTATGTTTGTTACTTTTGTATGAACATAATGATCCTTTTTTTTGATATTGTAGATTGACACCATCTTTGTTGGAGAATCATGCTCTCAAATGCGTGACTCAGCACTGAGTTTGACAAAATGCTTAGCTCAAACAGCACAGAAGACTTTCAGTGATTTTGAAGAAGCTGTCGAAAAGGATGCAACAAAGAATATTCATACTGATGGAACAGTGCATCCTTTGACAAGCTATGTGATCAACTATGTTAAGTTTTTATTCGAGTAAGTGTCTAATCATTTGCAATTTATCTGCATCTGCAGAACAAATAGATGTGTTCCGTTTGTACATTCATGCACATCATTTTTAGTCCTAAATAGCAGTCTGGTTTTAAGACAGTTGCAATTGATTTATTACCCCTCACAAAAAAAAGGAAAGAAGGAAAGAATTTGACAACCACTTGGTATTCTCTGTGCAGTTATCAGTCAACTCTAAAACAGCTTTTCCAGGAGTTCAAAAAGAAGATGGAACAGGTTCGGAGTTGGCATCAGTTACCATGAGTATCATGCAAGCTTTACAAAATAATTTAGATGCAAAAGCAAAGCAATACAAGGATCCTGCTTTGATGCATATATTTTTGATGAACAATATCCACTACATTGTAAAATCTGTCCGTAGGTACGTTCATATGACATAATCTATGAAAGAAAGATGCAATAAGTGGGTACACAATTTTATTCTGTCATTTCTTCCATCCAGATCAGAAGCCAAGGATTTGTTGGGTGATGACTGGATCCAGAGGCATCGAAGGATTGTGCAACAAAATGCGAATCAGTATAGAAGGATTGCTTGGTCAAAGGTTTGTTTACTCGCAATATTTGTTTTCATTTCTTTGCATACTTATGCCTTCTGTTATTAAGGCTACATCAAGCTCTATTAATAGATGGTATAACTGTGAGTATCAATCCAACTCCAACCACATTCAAGCATCTGTTATCCGTCTTGCTAGCTGCCTCAGAGTAGATAGTTATCTATGGATTTAAACTTACCATTTATTACTAATCACATGGGATTGACCTAATTAGTAATAGCATGTTTCTTGTGCCTAATAGTTGTTCCTGCATGGCCTGTCTTTAGGGAATGAGTATTGTGTGAGTGTGATATAGAAAGAAAATTGTTGGATATACCACTAATTTAACAATATTGCTTGGACCATTGCTTTATATTCTCCCTCTAATATGAATCTCCAAGTCTGTATCCTTTCGGTTCCTTTCTTTCCTTATTTTTTCTGATCCAATGTTGTAGGTGTTGCAATGCCTCTCTGGTCAAGGTTTGACTTCATCGGGAGGTAGTGGCCAAGTAGGAAGTGATGGTGGCAACAGCAGTGGAGCTTCGAGAGCAGCTGTCAAGGAAAGGTCAGTCAGATGCGATGACTATTTTAGCTTTGATTGTTACTTAATTTCTGAAGCATTATCCACTTTTTCCTTTCTTTTGGTGCTATCAGGTTCAGGTCTTTCAATATTTTATTTGAGGAGATCTATCAAAAGCAATGTGGCTGGTCCGTTCCAGATACTGAATTGCGCGAGTCACTAAGACTTGCAGTTGCTGAAATTCTATTGCCTGCGTACAGATCCTTCCTAAAGCGTTTTGGGTATGTATCTTCGACATTCATTACTAAACAAGACGTATGAACGATCAAATAGCTGTCTTCCTGAAAATCTCGATTTGAGAATTGTTGGTAGCTAGTTATGGTCCTTATAAATTGCCTGGGTGATGTGTAGGCCTCTCATTGAGAATAGCAAAGCGCCTGGAAAATACGTGAGGCACACGCCTGAGCAACTTGAGATGCTACTTGGCAATTTGTTCGAGGGGAAACAAGAACGTGCTTGATACAACAGGAAGGATTGATTTGTTGCTGTTTTCTGTAAATTGGAGCCCCTGTTAGCGTTTCTATGTCTATGGGAGTCAAACAGCTGCTATGCGCACCATTACTGGTTTGGGTGCATGATTTGTACAGAATAGCTATGTTTTTATTTATCTTTGTAGGTAGCATTCTTGTTTTCAGCGTTATGTTATTAGCATTACTATTATTGAATAATCGGGTTTTAGTTCGGTATGTTCACGTGTAGTCATTTAGATGATGGTGAAGGACTTTGACGACAGGGAGGAGAAAGTAGCTCGTCGGCTTCGTAGTTTTTATACAGGAGAGTAGTAGTACTAGTAGTAGTGCTGTTCCACGGCGGCAACGAGCTGGGGTATTTCTTTTTGAAGGAAAATCGCCGGCGAAGTTTGCCATTCTCACCTTCCTGCCTTGCTTACCTCAGCGCAGCGAGCGACCCGACTCAGCTTCACTGCCCCGGCAAGCATGACAGGTTTCTCGCCGGACCTCACTGGCCGCAACAAGACCGATGCTGTACCGCCGTACCGTCCCCAACTGCGCCGCTCTTGACAAGCTCCGGCAAGATCTGATGCCGGT